>JABXWE010003237.1:0-60892 GCA_014611495.1 Limonius californicus | reverse complement strand
GGTAGCTTTATGAACGAGTAGTTTTCCATCATATTGATTAGGGTTTCTTCTAAAGCATGTTGCAAATTCTATTGCGTGGATTGAACTGAAAGTAATATTTATCAACACATGTTTTCGATTTCACTGGCAACTGGAGCAAATTGGTTATATTTTTGTGGCTACAGTGATTTAGCAAGAATTTATAGGCAGACATGTTGTATGTTCTGGAACGTATCTCGGGACGTGGACGGAATGAAAATAAAGAAGCCCAACGCTGAACAGAGCACAGCGTCTGGTATTCTTGGGATGCTTGCTATTGAGCTAGTGAAAAGGTAAATGTTTTCCCTTATAAAAGCATTACTAAAACGTGCATTGCACTGGCAATTGAATTTCAACGAAGTGTATAAAAAAAGTAAATATTTTCCCTTTATATGTTTTGCTACTACAGTTTTTTAAAAACCTACAGGATATGGACATCGGCGGTGAAGTGCGCCATTACTGCAGGTGAATTAATTCTAAAATATTCATACCCTGCGACCTGAAGGCAAAAAATGCCTCGAAAATCCCGTGTCTGTCTGATACTTAATTAGATTTTTAAGGTGATAAGGCTCGAGTGTAACTTTAATTAACAAACTTTTTAGTTTTTAGCAATTTATAAAAGGTATCCGCGCTGAAAACTTCCAATTACCGGGAACCTCACGTTCCTTTTTATTTTTGTCACATTTTCTTAAGGATTTGCGGCGCGGGGATTATTTGCTAAATCTAAAATCCTTCGCACCTGCTAAGCGTCAATACACATCCGAGTTCTGTTCGACAGCATGAACCTCTTGTGAATTTCCACCGCAATCATGCATATACTCCGAATTTTTTCGATAAGCCGCAGCAAATAGTCTTGCGAGTGTAGGAATAAAGGACACCTGCTATTGCTGCAGGTGGTAAATATTCAAGGATCTCGCAGACGAATATTAGAGGTGGAACTTGGATTAAATCATGTATAATAAATGAAGTCGAGTTTATAAGAGTTTTATCGAGGAAGTTCTTGAAACTGCAACTTTTAAGACAGCCGCTGAATTAATTTTGCCAGGGTAAAATAATTTCGGATTGATGCGAAAAAGCGGCAAAATCCAGGCAACATGGCAAGTTAAGCGAATTCGTCATGGTATTGATTTCATTATTTTTTTTATATGTTTCGGTTTCAATTTCTAATACTGTGAATATGAAATTCATAAAAAACAAACCAGTTTGAGATTTAATAAAAGGTGTACCCATCTGTTGATTGATTTTTTCAAAATGCTTTATCTGATCTTGGTAAAAACTTAAACATCAAGTTGTATTAAAAATTATATCTAAGTGGCTCATAAAAGCAGAGACCTACACCTTAACGTGGATTTCGAACTACCCAATTGGGGTGCACTTTATCTCCGGAGAGGTTTCATTAAGGCATCTCAGCGTGAAGTAAAGTCTTAATCTATTAACTCTCAAACATATGCAACACAACAGACACCCGACTAAGGCTGGTAGTTGTCCTAATGCTTTCCAAAGGAGCGATCCTATTTTTTAGAAGTATTTTATGTTCATCCGGGGTCTACGAGCCAGGCACACGTAGTTCATCAGTTAAACATTGCAATTTTAATGGATAGTATTCACCTTAAGTCTCTGCAACAATTTAATCCTATAGTAGTTTAGTGCAAATTAAGACTTTAGCAGTAATTTATAACTCTATAATGTGTTGCTCTCAATAATTACTATAACTACTAATGGTTGTAATTGTAACGTTGGTTGGGCAAATTAAAATAAAGTGAATGGGTAAACCTACACATTCGGCGCCATAAAACAGTATCAAATTCTTAATCGAAATATCCTCCTCTATATGAATATTTAAAATAAAAAAAATCATAAATTGTTTAACCAACACGAAATCAAATAAAATTGCTCCAACCTGTTTGCAGATCTCAGGTCGCTATTATAATTGGTCGTACTGTATTAACTCGTGTAGTTGGTACCAAAGCAAATACATACACAAAGAAAATAGGGAAAATGAAGAAAATTATCATATAGAAATTGTTAGCAAAAATTATAATTTCAAAATTATCAGTGCTTTCCCTTTTATGACAAAATACTATTCAAGTTCATAATTCAACATAAACATAATAAACCACCAATTATTATTTTATTTATCTTTCCAAATGTTTATATTTTTCTTTATAAGAAACACCCACTTCATTTATGAGATCGCAACTTTGGGGTAATGGTGTCCTGCGGTGAAGTTAATTGTTGTTTGTTGTATCCAAATCACGGCCACACGTAAGTACATTCAGCTCTCAACACTTCTTTCACAACACTTTCTTTCTTTCAGGATACGCCATTAATTGATTATAAACTTGTATGAATCACTTTAAGGTTCTAACCTCCAAATTGTTTTTAGGTAAAATTCCATATTGTAGTTTCTCGTAATTTAATTCTTCCATTTTAATATTTCGGAGCACTTCCTTTTATTTATTTATTTATATATAATTAACTTTAATTATTTCTTGTAGATTCCAAATTTTCCACAAGTGACATTGACGTTTGTGTCAACTTGTCAAGTCAAATTGAAATTCAACTTTTTATTTTTTCCATAAAATTAACACTTAAACAAACTTTTAACACATTTATTTTAATTGAAAAGCACTAATTTATGAACACAAAATATAAATTTAGCGCACTTTCAGCTGGTTGATCAACTTCCTTCCTGTTTTCTTGCCCACTTTTCAAATTCAAATTATATTTAGGCTTTATTTGTCCTGTATTAATTTCCCTCGTTATGGAAACAAATAGTAGGTAGTAAATTAAGTTGCCTACATTTAGGCGCTTCTTAAAGAATCTCTATCCCTGAAAGGAATCATTTTTGACCATACATTTATTAACAAAAAAAGTTTGTTTTCATGTATACTTTAAACCGTAGAAGTTTGTCCCTGCAATTCATTAACACCCTGTATAAAACTGTTAGTGCAATGAAAATATTACCAAGGCAAAAACGAGTTTCTACTAATTTAAAAAGCTGCTCCCCTCGTAAAGAGAGATTCGTAAATGGATGTACTTGCTGCAAGAAACTCGCTCGATGAGCGCAAATTTCCTTTGTGCCTTGCAAAAAGACGCAGTAATGGGTGTATGCAGCCCACGGGAAAATCCTGGAGCTGCACAAAGCCCTCGAGCTGGTTATTCTGAAAAGCGGGTAGGTGACTGCTGCATTTCCCCCGGGCCTTTTCAGCGCCGGAAGTAATACGTCTTCGTTTCGGTTTGAACTGAATCCTGGGAAAAAAGTCCAGGACTGCTTTCTGCGGGAGTAAATAGAGGAAACTGTGGATAACCTAAAAGTTTTTGCTTATTGTTATGATTGTGTTGGATAAATCGATTACATGAAACTGAATGAGCCCGTGGGATACGCCCCATGCTCTGTTTACGCTTTCTTTTAAAAGAACTCGTAAATAAGTCTATAATTGGATTGTAAGATATGAATTAAATGCGTCCAGTGCTTTTGCACTATACTAGAACGTGGATATCGGCATAAATTGTTGACAGTTTTGTTCATAATATTAAAAAAATAAAGTGTTTTAGGGAGCAGTTAATTTTATTATATTGACAATACTTTCTCTAAGGCTGAAGACACACAAGGGTTATGCACTGAATAATAACATTTCAATTTTAAATTCGTATTAGGCCCTACATTGAAATTTCTAGTTCAGAGGCAAAGCAAAATGTCGACTTTAAATAGGAACTTTGTGGTTAATATTACAATTTACTTCCGGCTCAGACCGCGTCGTCATTTGGGCGTCGTCATCGTCAGACAAGCTACAGGTCAGTCCCTACTTGATAATGCTGGGTGTAGTTCCCAAATGACGACGCGGTCTAAGTCGGAAGTAAATTGTAATATTGACAGTTCAAGAAATCGCGAAAGCCTCAAATAATATAGGAACTTTGTTTTTAGGTTATTAAAGAATCAGAGAAACACAAGAATATTTCATAGTCGAGGTACTTCATATTTTTTTAATAAGCAAGATTCCTACTTCAAGTTTAAAGCTTGTTGTCAGTTATAAGTGTAAATTACTTGCAAATGTAATGCGCACGTAGCACGAAGACGAGCAGTTAGTCGTCAGCTGAAGGCAGAATTTGTGTGCATTTGCATATTTACTCGTGACTGGAGTTGCATTATTTTTTAATTTATTGCCCATCACATGAACTTAGTTGAAGCGACGGACTTATGTTGCATGTTATTACATATTTTAATAATATTGCATATATTATAATACATTGCTGCGCCTTCTCTATATTTACCTTTCTATTTGTGTGCATATGAAATACCGATGCTCCTAAGCAGCACAGCATTTTACTAAAATTACTACAACAGCAGGCAAATTACAATATCCCTTCAGCAGGTATGTTACATAAAAGTTATACTAATATCGTTAAATAAATGCGAACGAATAAAGCTACTAATATTTCGATTTATTGTGACCATACATCTAGTGTGTATGCAATTCATAATAAAAAGAAGAATATTAACCATAGTAAAGTAAAAAAGTAGTAAATAGTTATTTAAAACAAAGCTTTAAGTTTCTGGCGAAGAAATTCAATAAACAAGAATGGTTTAACATTTTTGGCTGTCTTATTACAGCAAAATTAATTGAGAAAGTGCAGCGCTCAAGCTAGATAACATTCCATGGGAAATTACGAAAACTCAATATACAAGGTGTTAGTTTGAAAATGGATAATGTATAGTATCTCTGGCAGTGAAATAGGTATTGCATTTTTTTAGAAAACGTTTCAACAACATGGAGGTTGAATCATCATGGCTCATAAGGAAACCATCCCCATTTATCCCATTGGGTTCTAGGCACCCTAACAAAAAAATTTCATCACATTGAAAAACTTTTACATAATGCTATTCAGCAGTAGCAGATATATCTTCCCTACCCGTTCAGGAGAAATGAAACACAAAAGGTTCTGAACCAATTATTGTAAAACAATTTTCAAAATATTAGTTTAAATGTTTAAAGTGATTGGCATTATTCTCTAGGGCCTAGGCAGTAACAAAATCTACTCGCCGAACGTTTTGGAAGGTTTGTCGCGGAATAACTATTCTTTGTGGCAGTTGAGCGATAGACTGAAGGTGAGATTTGTAGACAACAGGTTTTTGGTGACCCTATAGAAAGAGGTCACTTCCTGCAAAGAAGCCTAATGGGGTGAAAATCTGGGGATCTAGGGGGCGGACCATTCTATTTTTCTGAAAAGAGTCAGGAAAAAAGTTTGCTACTGTTGAATAACATTTTGTAAGCGCTTTTCAATGGGGTATCACAAAGGGGGTGTTACCTTATGAATAATGAGAAGCCCCCTCCACGTTGTAGAAACGTTTTCTAGAAAAGTTCAGTACCTATTTTACTGCCAGAGATACAACACATTGTCCGTTTTTAAATTGACACCCTGTACATTTGATGTAACCGAGAACAAACCTAAACTCCTTAAAATTAAAAATTTTTCATTTTCCGAAATTTTAATGTCATTTTGATCGTATAATTATTTTCTGTGGGAAGGGGCAGGAATTATTATATTTTAGTATAATTTGTTGTTCCTGTTCTTCTAAACAAAAATGTTTATTTCAGCTTATTTTGGAATTTTTGTCAGATAAATCCGATTTCACGAACATTACAATTAGGGCTGGGAAAAGATCGATGTATGAATAAATATATCAATCCATATACCTATCAGTTGAAGATATTTAATTTTATAAATGTCGATACATTCCAGTCGTGGTATAAATATTTAAGTTAAGGTATTGATATTTAAAATATGAACTATTTATAGTTATGTATTGACACAGAGGCGGCCGTGGCTAGAGGTTAGCGCGTTATACTTATACGCTGAAGGTCCTGGGTTCAATTCCCGGCACCGGAACATCGGATTTTTAACGACCGTTCTCCCTCGCAAGGCAATGGCAAACCAGCGAGGTATTCTGCCTAGTAAATCTTCTCTGGAGTAGAAGTGTTTACACTTCCCGTGGTTCGGAGCCCACGTTAAACTGTAGGTCCTCTAGGTCTGTGACACTCTAAAAAAACGCGCAACACAGGCATAGGGGAGAAGATCGCTACGTCTCGTAAGAGATAAAACAGGAAAGATTGACACATATCAGTGCAAAGATACAGAATTGCTGGTACAAGTATGCTAGGTATTTTTAGAAGTTAGAAAAGACGTCTATATATTGCTGCTAATATCATATACAACAAATAATAGTATCCATTTATTGACATATTGTGCTGCTACTACAGCAATATATATTTGATGGTAGTATTATGCATGTACAGTAGACTCGTGATATACTGAACGTCGTCTTTATTGAACGGTACTCGCTTGCAATAACTAAAACTTTAATATTCCAATACAGTGGACTGTGACATCGCCATCAGAAAGCCGAGAGACTTTCCTTATTTTGCATGCAGACTCTTTGCCCTTCTTGTTTGCCTTTGATTTTAGAAGTTTTGGCGTATTGGTTAATGATCCAGTAAACCAGCCGCATTTTCCAAATTCTTTGGAAGCCTCATACAAAAGTTTTCGTAATAAATTGATAAATTATTTGTAGACTCTTCAACCACTCCTTAACATCAAAAAAATTACTCAGAACTCTAAAATTTAAGAATTTTAATTAAACTTGCCTTAGTCTTAAAATGTTTTCTACACATTATGATGCTAATAATTAAAACTTTTGAAGTAACTAAAGTATTGTAACGATTTCCGCGTCTAAAAGAAGGCAACCCTTTATACATATTTAGTGATTCTCCTGCTTATAGGACTTTTTAATATTTCGAAGTTACATTTCTGTCAAGTCAACGCGCTGCGTACTAGAGTTTCAAGAGTTGGGGGGAAGGAGATTCTAAAAGACAGTTTCCGGAATTAGGTCAGTGGGTTAAGCATTGTCGATTTTGCCGGAAGTATATTCTCTGGAATTTCTGTCGTTCGGATTCGACGTTAAACTGTAGGTCCCCCGTGTTTCTACCTTAGCGCTGAGGAGAAACACGTGGCAGAGAAGAGGCCGATGCCCAGCAGTGGGACGGAAAGGCTGTTGATGATGATGATGATATTGTGATTAGTGAGCTATTTCGTATAAATCGTTTGTGGATTGGGAATTCGTTTTTCGCTTTGAGAATCACTACACAGGAGCTCATTTCCCATAGTTGTAGGGAAGCAAATTTCCAGGAATTTATTTCCAATATAGAATTTTCTCCGGTAAAGAAGATTTTGTTTGGTGTAATGCTAGAGTCCATCTACTGGTGAGTTGCGTTGACCAGAAAATTGTTTTCTTGTCTTAATTTCCAGAACCTTAATTCTAATCTCCGATAAATTAATTTAGGCAAAATTCGTGCGGCTGGACGTCCCGAAAGTAAGCCTAAGCAGTAGAAAAATTCTACATTCCTACGTATTGTTCATATTGTTTCGCTGTCACGGTCGAGTAACCTTGGGAAGGTTTTTCCCGAATCGAGTGGACGCCTGGGGCTATAGATAAAAGGAGTCTGGTGTACGGTAGAGCTGATTGCCGCCACGTCTTGAACAAGGGAAGTGCATTTTAAAAATTGTATAACCTTGTCTTGTCGTTTACGATTTATTTATCGTTATTTAAGAATTAATTTAGTAATTGATTGGGGTCACAGAATTGTGTCATTGGGACTTTAATTGGGGATTTGTGTACATCTGAAATACTATTGTAATATTCCAGTTATTAGGGGGAACAATTTTACGTAGAGCATACATACAGGGTACTCAAATAGTGGGTTGATATTGAGTTTGTAAGAGTTCACAGCTTGCATTTTTTGTTCTTGATCGTTTTGATCACGCATGAATTCGTCACGCGGAGGCCACTTTCGTTACGGAATGCACTAAAAATTTACTGGTATCTTAGTCGAGTAGTACAATAAAGGTCTGAAAAATTGTTTGAGTGTCGCCCAATTTAAATTTAGTTATATTCAGTTCCAGAAACGTAAACTTGGACTGCTAATTTATTTTAATTTATTTTTCTTGTATAGAAATATTAGAATTGTGGGTTGTTTTTTATTAAGTAAAAAGAGATTTGGTTGCAACTTGTCTTTTATTTTACGACGAATTATTTGGATTTAAGTCTACATAAAGGACAGATAGTAGATATAAAGGTAGGTGATTATTTATCGTGGGGTCCGACTTCCCATTTACCACCTCGGACAATGTTAGTAAATTATAAGTCGGTGGCGCCTATAAATTAATTGTTGGGACCTACTCCTTCTTCGATTGGGTTTCCGGGATGCTAACATCTGTCAACTTGTTAATTCTCTACCTAAGCAGTGGCGTAGTTACGAGGTTGTTTTTGTAATTCAACTAATGTTTGATATGTAGTAAAGATAATAGGCGTGACAGTATGTTGAATGATTTGGAGGAAACGGACGTCCAAGTAGGAATTTTCCAAAAACAGCAGTGGCCTTATATTTTATATGTATAAAGAGTGTCTGTCTTGATGAATTTATATATTATGTCATCCATTTTAAGCTTCAACTGGCCAATGATTTATTTTATTAATCTGTTGGATTATATAACTTAATTTGGAGTACAGTTCGTAAATATACCAAACAATAAGAAATACTAGTACATTTTGAGGGTTACCAGAACCAGTGGATGTCGGTCATTTCAAAACTATTGATTTTAAGTGATTTATAACAGTTCATGTAAGACAAGTATGTTTGATTTATGTTTCAATAATGTTTTTACTTTTAAATAGTGGACATTTCTTTAGTAACCTTACTTTTTATTCAGAAAAATTATCGGGAAACCACTACTATAAGTATAAATTATTTAAAAATGTACAACAATCAACAGCCTAAAAAATTTCCATGAAAACTGTTTCTGGATTTTAAAATCATTCAGACGGATATTTCATATCTTAAAATGGATATACACATACTCTAAGGAGTTGTATATAGGGTTTTTCAGAATAACGTTCCGAAACTTTAACGGCATATAGAACTCATCATCGAAGTATTTACCCCTAAAGAATTATAGGCCTTCAAAGTCTTCCAAATAATATTGTTAATCTTGGATATCTCTGGAGAGAATACTGTTATTATAACCAAATTTGGTACAGAATTACAGGAAAGTAGAACTTTAATTTGTGTTGAATTTGAAAAACACATACCTTTTAAAAGGTTTCTTTTTATGGGGGGATTGGGAGTAGTGTTCACCCCCAAACGTATTGGCTTGTTTTGATGAGTTCTGTATGCCATTAAAGTTTCGGAACGTTAATCTGAAACACCCTGTATTTGTTACTTTTCGCACCGTAATCAAGAAATTTGTGTAAAAACTATTTAATGGATATTTAATTCCTTGAAATATCCTTTGCGCTCCCTAAAATGTGAAAAAGTGAGTGTTAGGCTACAAAAATAATCATACGAATGCTACGCGATAAAGAAGTTCTATTACAAAACGTCTATTTCGACTATGAAATATTATTTTGTTGCATATTGAATATCTACTCACAACTTAGTTATTGTTTGTAAAGATTCCAACAAAGCGTAGAACGTAACCCATGGGTACAGCTAATTTTTATTAAACTAGATTCAATTTTCTCAAAATTCACTTATATAAATATACAACCAAGGATGTTTAAAACACATATTATTCTTAAAATCTGCACCGAACTTTTCGCGAAATTTATGTTTTCCTTAGTGCTACAGCTGGGGAAAGTAAAAATTATAAATATTTCAGAGTATCATTACTCACTTCCACTAAAAGTAAAAGCTCTTAAAGAAATTCTTGCAGCGGCCTTTGGTGGGTTTAAATTTCAGCCAGTCTCCGTTGCTTTTTCCATTTTTCATGTCCAGCTTAATCCTCGAAAACTGTTAACGTCGTTCCTTATGGTTTCATACTTCTCTCCGCGGCGGGTGTAACGCCGAGGACTAAAAAGAATTTTACGAGCGATAATTTTATTAGTTGCTAGAGCTTGTAAAACGAGAAATGACATACCACGCGAGAGACATATAAAAAGTGCACACGAAGCAAAATTAAATGCCCCCTGCAGCCTCCTTTCGCAGGCAATTGCTCGTGTTGGAGAGTGGCTGCAGACAGTTACAGGGTTGATTACACCAGGAAACAGCTTTAAATTTCGCCAGATAACCAGACTTTAGCTGCATCCGCAGCTTTCCCGTTCTATTCAGAACTACTCCGGCCAGTTCTATTCAAACAAGCTGTTTTCATGCATTCATAAATTTAAACTGCGCTCCAAACTCAGGGGAGGGAACGTTAAATAACAGAATTATCGCTGTCCAACTTAAAGTTGGCCCCGCTTTCAAGTAAATAGGGAAATATTTGTAGTTAGTGGGGAGATGTTTGCGGTCCATAATATCAAAAGGAAATTAACTGAAAACTGCCGGTTGTAAAACGAAACGCACTGATTTTGTGTGGTTCAGAATTGTAGGGTTTTCTCGTTGTAGCGTTATTCGTATTCTACTGCCTTGCTTTTGTATGAATTTAATTTTAGGATAATTTTGTTGAAAGAAGACGTGCTTGCTTTAGAGTGAGAGTAACGCCCCGGGCCGTTTTGCTCGACATTAAAATTCCTGTCAGAAACCAATTAATGCAGAACAGATATAATTGTATGGCTTCACTACTAAAAGATGGTATGATAAATAAAATGAAGGTATAATATGCTATAGTCGAGATATGAATGGTTGTCCAGACGTTACATTATTGGAATACCTTGCAAATAGGACGTAGCAACGGGTATACAACCCATCTCACATCAAAATGTAGCATCAGTAGAACTGGTTGTCTATTATGTTTGCCATGTGTATAAAGTGGAAATGTAAATGGAAGCAAGTAATATGTACCACAAGAGAAACCATATCCTTTCTATCAAATCCTACTGTTTGTTAAATCAGTTGTACAGGGTTATTCACATAAGATCAGCACGTATAGATGTCTTTATGCAACCCGTTGTACAAATTGTACTCAACCTGAATTATAATTTGATTTTTTTGTATAGTAGGAATCATAGGGATACATGAAGTAATAAATTAGAATCAAAGTGAGCTATGAATTGCAAAATGGGTTGCCTATAAACATACGTGTGAGTGCATTATTCTACGTGAATAACTGCGTATATTTCTTAAAAAAATTGTTGGTATAAAACTACGGAAACGTTAAATGTCAATCGTAATTAATAGAAGAACACAAAAAGTGAGGTTAAATAAACACAGCGACATCGATTTACTGGAATCCTTTAAGTAGTTTTTTTGGCTAAGTTCGACAAATATACCATTAGTTAGGAATTGCTTATTATTAATATTACGACGCTTCAAAATGTCACGTATTTTATACAGCAGTTTAAACGTGTACGTAATCGAAATTTTGTTCTCTTACATTTTTTTTTATGGGGAAGTAACGGTATTTTTTTGTTCGATTGCACATCTCTGCCGAGGAGGAACACCAGTTGTATGAGTATCTTTAGTATACCTAACTTAACTATAGTCGTATTAGGAAGAGTAGCTATATATTTATATAAGTTACACATACATACCTACAGATATCTAATGCTATGAAAATACTCTGGAAATTAAAAAAAATCCGTTTTCTTCAAATGCTTGTATAGAATTCTTATCTATCTATCTGTATGTAGGCTCTTATTGTTTGAGAGAATATTACTTTAAGTAATTCGAAGATATATGTATGTGATATTTTGAAACAAATTTTGCCTGACATTTTAACGTAGTTGTTTACAAGTTTAATTATAGTCAAAGTTGTCACATATACTTGAAGGTTTTTAAAATGCATAATTTTAAAGTAATCCTTCCCCGATAAATCATGATTTTTTGCAATTTCACGCGTGGCTTAAGCCGTAAAGAATGTTTTGAGGAAATCAGTCGAGTGTTTGGTGACAAGTCGTGTTTCTTAGCTACCGTAAAGCGGTGGTACAATGAATTTCAACGTGGTCGACTTTCCTTAAATGACAATTTTCGAGCTCTTAAGCCAAAAACGGCAGTTGCCGAAAAGAATATTAGTCTTGTACGAAACATGATTGAAGAGGACCGCTATGTTACTGCCAGGAGTATTCAAGCAACTTTAAAGATTGGTGTGAAAGCAATTGACACTATTTTACACAAACATTTGATGGTACCTAAGCTTTGTGCCCGTTGGATTCCCCACAATTTGGCTTCATTTCATAAAGAAAACCGTGTGACATGGAGCAGATCTACACTGGATCACTTTGACAATGGATCGTCTCATTTGGTGTACAACATCATTACAGGTGATGAAACGTGTGAGTATACTGCTATGATCCCGAAAGAAAGCAACAGTCGGCAGTTTGAGTCTTTGAGAACGAATACACAAACAATTTTGTCATGAAAATATTAAAAAATATAAAAGTTAATTCGTTTTCAAGAAAAATTGTTGTTTATTTCCTTTCTGAGCAGCTAAAGCTGTATGAAAAAATGGTGAAGATATTTCTGGTACCTCAAGGGAAGTCTTTGCTTTAATGTCACCGCAAATTTCTTCACTGAAAATATTAAAGAGGATGGCAAACATTTTAAAAAATATATCAGAAAACTTGACGGCAAATCAAAAAATTAATTTAGTTTTTGAAAAAGAATAATTAAACCATATCTAAATTTGTGTACGATATTCAACAAATTAGCTTATTTTGGAAGTAATATTGGTATGTTTATAACACATTCCACAAAGATCCCTTAAATTGCAGAGATATATTTCAAAGCTACCCTCGATACGTCGAAGAGAATATTCAGATAGTCCTATAATTCCGGGAACTCTTAGCAAGCTTCCATTAATACTGTGCTTACGAGCCATAAATGTTTACGATTTCTTGATAAACCTACACCTTTAATGGGCTTATGCTCACTTGTAAAATTATTCAGGGAAATTGTACCTTAAATAGATTGCGTAATAAAGAATTTGTGTGGTGAAACAGGGGATGCCAAATTCTCGAAAGATTGCAGCAATAAATGATTTTTGCATACTGTTGTCTACGTTTGCATTTTTGTTGGTGTAGCAGCAACTAGGGGTCAGACTTTTCAGTCACCAGCACAAACGTTTCATATTTGTAATTGAAAACATTACACTTTGCAGGATGTAGTAATGATTTGTAGTTTTCTACGCTTTTCGGAAATTAAGAGTCGATACGCGTAAAACAGAAAGGTAGAGTTAAAAAATAATGTTTTAATTTTAGATATACTGCTAAACTATTTCTATGCTAAGTCACCATTTAATCACTTATCATATCGTGGTACAAGTTTTTGTATACCTTCATCACAGAAGGTTGGTACCTTCGATATCAGGTCGTCGTCGAGAAAAAGGTCGCGGTTTCTTGAAAAATTCTTAAGACCAAAGAAGAGTGATAGTTATCTGACGATAAGTAGGGACTGTACGAGGGATAGTTAAAAATTTCCTAATCGAATTGCTCAATGAGTAGCACATTGCGAGCCGTCACATGCAGCCGGGCGATATCGATTCCAGAGGTCAACAATCCTTGCCATTTGTTTTGAATCGCCCTTCTAAATTTTGTTAAGGTCATACCGTACGCGTCTGCATTAATTATTGTACTACGTTCTAGAAAATCTACCAGAAATACGCATTGCCTGTATTAGAAAAACAGTAGCCATAAGCTTTCGGTTCGCGAACGTTTGCTTGATATTTTAGCTTTGGGAGAACCCGCGTGCTTCCATTGCATTGATTGTTGTTTGATTTAAATTTTTGCGTAAAAAAACCAAGTTTCGTCGCCAGTTACAATGGGATTCAGGCACTTATCGCCATTAGCTTCGTAGTAGCGATGCAAGCATGTCAGCGCAGAGGCCACCTACTGGTTTCTGTGAACATCCGTCAACATCTTTGGCACTCACTTCGCTCAAAGTTTGTGGTACTGTACCCTGTTCCTGACATTTCATGCAGGAATCGTCAATCTTCACGAATTTTCTTGTTCACTCTTTCCACAAGATCGTCGTTGACAACAGAAGCTCCTCCATTTCGTTCCTCATCGTGCACATTTGTTCGACCATCTCCGAAATTCCTACACCTGTGAACTTTCTTTCATTCATGATGTCTGGCCCATAAATCTTACATATTCGACGCTAAATTTCGGCAGAGAAAACTAAACTAATCACAGGGCGCAGTTTACACTTGGCGGGATTTGCAATCGTAGTGTTTATTTTAGCGCTTTATTATACAGTTTTGACGGCCGTTCTCCCTGGCAAGGCAATGGCAAACTAGCGAGGTATTCTGTCCAATAATTTTCCCTGGAGTAGAAGTGTTTACACTTCCCGTGGTTAGGAGCCCACGTTAATCTGTAGGTCATCTATGTTTGCCGCACTCTAAAAATGCATAACACAGGCATAGGAGGGAAGATCGCTACGCCTCGTAAGAGATAAAGCACACTATATTCACAGCATTTTTAAGGTATCAGTAATGGCGGATGAAGATATTTGGTGCAATAGAAATTATTTTTAAGCCAGATGAAAATCTTCAGGGTACGTCCTTCAAATAAGAAATTAAAAATTATTTGAAAAGATTTAAATTTCTTGTGTCTCTTTACACCAGAAGTTAGCTAGATTTTGTATATAAAGTAAACTGTCCTTGAACTGGGCGGTAGCAGATTATACTGAATATACACACAATATACTGGGTCAATGGAATTCAGGTGTGGAGGTTTTTTGAATATGTAAGTCACAAGCTATTGTCACGCGACGGAGTTCTGTAGACGACAGACTAAAAGCTTATCTCAGTTTATTAAACTATTATTTCAAGGTCACAGAAAATTTCTCGTTTAACAACCGCAAATTATAAACTCCTTGTTTTTCAAATGATATATATGCGTAGGTATACGTTGAAATGGCATTAAACTATCATAGCGTTTTGTTCTTGCAATGCACTCGTTAGTCCTTCTAGTTTTAGGTTTCTTTCTGTATACGGAGCCTCGGTGGAGTAGTGCGGATACGCACCGCCACTCGAGGTCTTGCGAAATTGGGTCCGATCGGTCGAGATATCGAATCCCGACTGGAGCGACCGCATTTCGCTTAGTTAAGGTTAGGGTGCGAGTTGCATGAATGTTTAGTGTGTAATGGAAAGCGGTTTCCAAGGGGGGAGCGGTAGTATGAATGAATAAAAAAAAGGTTTCTCTCTGTAAGTATAACTCTTGTCTTTTTCTATCTTCAGACTGAAACGGCTACATTTGTAAATCATACGTAATCAATAGTAAAAGTTCTACAAAATTAAGAACACTTGTTTTCATTTGCTGCGATGAATGCTTTTATTAATTGCAATCAGAAGAATGAGTTTTCACCACACATTTAATTGTACTTCAGAAATCGAGAAATACGCAGAAGTTTACTCAGAATCTTTTTTATTTCTAATGTCAATACTTAATCTACTTTTGATAATATTCCGTTTATCCAAAGGTAATTTAATAATGATTGTACACGCGAGTATCATACTTAACTTAATTGCTACTTTAAAATGCAGCGTAATAAAAATCGGTATTCCAAATTAAATCACCATGAAGATCTCATAAACGAAAATTTAATATGCACATTCCATGAAAGAGTTTGGCCTGCAAGGCCGAAGATCAGAGCTACCGTATCTTTGCCCTCGTACATGGTTGTCGCGTGCCAAATGCATTCCACGTGGTGATATGGTGGGCACAACGCAGTCGACAACCACATTATAGCTCCTTTTTCATTCGAACGCAACTGGATAGACCACCTGCCAGACATCGACTCGGGGATTTGAACCTCCGAGCTTCTGCGCCGCAGTTCAATACGCTAACCACTAGACCACACTGGCGCTTATTTAATATTCATATAATGTTCTAATAATATACAGTTACCTCCCATTTCGGTAAATCCGAATGTGAATCGATTATCATTACTTAATGGAGGAGTAGCCACCACATTCACCTGGCTTAATTCTCCTCGATCATGTTGTATCGCCAGATATACTATCACATACTATTGCAACGTCGTGTGTAATATTTCTGAATAAACAAAAAGCAGCAATTTTTAAGCTTTATGCAACCACACTTGTAGAAGGCCTGATATGGCAGTTACTTGCTATACTCGTACTAGTTTAATAAATAGCCTTTTGTGTAAAAAAATTAATTGAGGAATAAATATTGAAAGGTTTCAGAGTGTAACATTCTAATGCTTGTTTTTTTTTTGCAGGGTACTTACTATTTAAGGACTTTTGTGAAAATGTATCAGAAGTGCCAGTGCCGGAGTTGCGGTTTTACGAAGAGGTGAGTTTTCAATTCAAACCTTTATTTACTTTTTTATTTCCCTTGGGATAGTCACATGCATAACATTTCCACCCACAGAGCGTAGTCCGCGTGGGCGAAACTGCTACGCAAACACACGCTTTTTAATAATTACTTAATAGAACCGGCCAAACCTTTTTTAATTTCATCTAAATATGTCTGCAAATCGTAAAGAACACCCCCCGGTGTTATAAACGCGACTCATTATAGCTCGGCGCTTCTACAAATATTTACATGTGGGTGCCTGCAGAGCGTCGTTTAATTTTTTTATACACGGACGAGTATTGCGAGACTTATATGAATAAACGTGTTGCAGGTTCATAACCGGCAGTATTGTGCTACTAGGAGGTATTGCAATTTTCTAAATAAGATCTAATATTTTCCTACTGAGGAAATTGGCTTTGTGCGCTAGCGCTGTCGCTTTTACAACAAATATAAATAATAAACTGTTTGTGTTGAAATAGAATATGGAAGAAATACAAGCATTATTTGCCATATTCATGGAATGCAATACAAAAGCGACTTGAAATGCTTTTATGTTTTAGTATAATCTCTCTTAATTTGGACCAAACATGCTTAAAAGCTATTATACCACCATAAAACTCAGATTCCTTAAGACTTTTTCCTTTGATGCATTTCTGTTTCCATTATCGAATTTTGAGTGGAAGTCATATGGAGGTTAATCAGATCAGATCGATAAGGTGAAATTAGAATTGGAAGTAGGATTTTGCGATGGAAACAACACTTGTATGGGCGTAAGCATTATCTTGATGGCAGTTAAGTTTTCTCTTCGCAGAATCGTTGAATAAACGATTGGCGTAGTAGTTAATTTCCTGCTATTAACCCCCTGGGAGATAATCTATCACCAGCCACCATTTATTATTCGCAAAAATCGTTCCATTATCTTTTCAACAGACAAATCTGACCTTCTATGGTAGCAACGAATCGCCATATTTACGTTGCTGAGATTGTGATAGCGCCAAGTTTATGGTCATTTATGGTTGCATGTATGTATTGAAGCGGTGCAGGTTTTTTCACCCACAGCACTCGGGCCATAGGCCCATTGTGCGATCCGCCCTGTTAGGGCTCGTCTCCAGAAAGGCCAGTGCCCACCACGAAGGCTAGCCGCTGGTTTAAGGGGATGAACTGTAAATCTTTCGGTTCCAGTATTCCCGGCCCAAGATGTTTGTGCCGCAGCCCCATAAGTCTGAGGTATTGGCACATTATGTGAAGAGAGGATTCGTTCTCTTCGTGGCATAATCTGCAAGTGGGATCGTCTATAATGCCGATCCTCTGTACCTAGGTATTTGTTCAGGTGACAGTGGCCCGTTAGGAATCCTGTTAAACTTTAGGAGCTCTTGAAAGTTCGGTAGGGGTTTCTGTCCGATAAAGAGTTTAGCCTGCCTAGGTCCTTGTTGCGACGACCAGTCATGAGCGAATTGGGTTTTCACCCACGTCTTCATTTCTAGTTTTGCATTGCATTGTGGTATTTCGAGAACTGGTTCTGGTCCGAACGGGTGTCCAGTAAAGCCCTGTCTGGCCAGTGAGTCCGCCTCTTCGTTACCATCGATGTTGTGGTGGCCTGGTACCCACAGCAGTTTTACTGAGTTATGTTCACAGAGTCGCATCAGAGTCAAGCGACATTCAAGCGTTAGCTCCGAAGTTACTCTGCAAGACTTTGGGGCTTGCAGAGCTGATTGCCTGTCCGAGCAAATGTAGATATGTTTATTTGAGAAACCTCTTTCTAGATTTTCATGGGTGCAGGCCAGTGTAGCGTATACTTCGGCCTGGAAAACGGTGGCGTTCTTGCCGAGAGAAAACGAAAGTTTGACTCTTGCTGATTTGCCATAGACACCTGCGCCTGTAACATCTTGGGTCCTAGAGCCATCTGTGAACCATACAGGGCCCTTGGGAGTCAGAAAGTTGCAGTTTTGGGTGCTCCACTCTTCCCTGGCGGGAAGGACGATTTTGCGAGGTGTGTTGAAGAAGTGTCTGGTGATCATACGGTCACTTCTCATATTGAAGATGACATGGGTCTTCGCCAACTTCGGCAGGACCCTCATGTGCCACAGTGGTACCCCAGCATTTGACCACTGCCCAGCGCACTTGAGCCTGTAAGCTGCCTTCGTAGCGTCAGCCTCAATCACTATGTGAGGGGGCGCAAGTCCTAGAAGTGCCTGCAGAGCCGAAGTGGAGGCAGTTTGCATTGCTCCTGTCATTCCTAGACACGCTAGTCGTTGGAGTTTACCAAGACGTTTTCTCATGCTTATTGTGGTGGTAGAGGGCCACCACACCAAGGCCATATAGGTGAGCAAGGGCCGTATTACCGCCATGTACATCCACATGATGATATTCGGTTTTAGGCCCCAAGTTTTCCTAAAGGTGCGTCTGCACATCTAGAAGGAGGCAGTTGCTTTTTGTAGTTGTCTTTCTGAGTGCTCCCTCTAGGGGAGTTTAGTATTACTCCTAAGTACTTATCCTTCCCGGCGGTCCTCAAAGAAGTACCAAATAGTTGTGGTTCTTAAAATCCCACAACCCTCCTTCTCCTCGTGAAGAGTACTAGTTCGGTTTTGGTAGGGTTAACCACCAAGTTGTGTTTATGGTTGTAAACTGACGTAGAAATATCTTAATGCTGCCAAAATACTCTTCAGACGGTTTTCTTCGAAAACGGTTTTGATCATTTGCTAGCAAATGCGACATCCATCTTTCAAATAAAGTTTCATATCTAATTCTTCAGTCACGATACAAAGCGCAGGTTAAGCTGGAATGCCTACAGTTACAGAAACTATTTTTCGTTGATTCTTCTAAATCATACTAATTTTTTTCAGTGATTTCTGGTGTTGTCGATGTTTGAGCGTCCACCGCAAGAGTTTTCCAGACTTTCATGACCACCTTTAAATTCAATAGACTACTTATTCGCAGTAGAAAATAATCAGCCGAGGCCCCTGTTGTATTTTTCATGTTAATATAAATATTCGTTGTCGACAAATCGTTTTAATAAATATTTTTCATGGGGCGGCTGTAGCGGAGCACTAAATGCAATAGACTGTTGCACTGAAGGACCTGTGATCGATTCTAGGCCCAGGAGCATGAACCCTTTCCCTTCGGAAGGCAGTGGCTAACCACCAAAGAATTTTTATCAAATGCACCTTCCGTGGAGATGAGGTGCTAGACACTTCCTGCGGTTTGGAGTCCGCGTTAACCTAGGTTTGTTTCCACACGCACGTCACTGGCGTAGAAGAGAAGAACAAAGTACTGCAATTTGAAACAAACAAATTTTATTCGAAACACTGCATACGAACAGCTACTTGACAGAATGCCTTGATATTAACCCATTAATATAAAAGAATTCACTACACTCCCTTTCACATAACGATTACTACATATACAGGGTGGCCCACCGTACACGAATCGGCCGTGTTTTCTGATACTAACCCTCAATTCTTCGAAAACGTCCGAATGCATCAAATTTATTTGCCAGGGCGACATGTAAAACGGCTTTTTCCATTCACCTATCAAAATTGGAGTGATTAGCACCCTAAACATTTTAAATTGCAAAAGTTATCAAAAGACATACCATTTGAAAGCTCGATGAATTTGTTTTATAGTAGTGTTTTTATTTTTGGATTCCAAGAATTAGTTCCCACGGAAATGCAGCGCAAAGTTTCAGGGTAGTAAATGTTGGAAATGAGTACCACCACTGAAGCATTTGTGGAGTGATTATACGGCATTGACTCCACAAAAATAAATCTAGCAGAGATAAATCTGGCGGCCTTGCAGGTCATTCGACAGCGCTTCATCTTTCAATCCACGAGCCTTTCGATCCAAATAACGTCCAACAACCATTATAACGCGCAGGAGTTCCGTCCTGTTGGAAAATCAAATGATCTTCAGGGTAATTATCATCATTCTCTATAATATCAGTTAATATTGAATCAGTTTTGTATTGTAACAAATGCAAGTACTTCTGGCCAACCAAATTACCACGTAAGATAAAAGGACCAACGATCAACAAAAATGCCAGCCCAAACGTTTAATTTTTCGGGGGGTTTAGTACAAGTTTCGTAAAATATTGTTCAGAATCTGATCAATAGCGATTGACTGTACCATTTTCGAAAAAATGGGCATTCGTCAGAAAGGCATAGGTTAAAAAGAAAATTTGGAATATTTATCGCTCGTTCACTTATAGCCTCACAAAATTGCAAACAGCAATCAAGTTCTTCTTCATTGAGTTCTTGCAGTAAATCAATCTTGTAGGGATAAAACTTGTGTTTCAAAATTTGTTGAATACTGGTTCGATTAATACCCGACCCAATAGCCATTTGCCTTGTACTCAATGTAGGATCGACAATAACGTGGTCCACCGCCTCATTTCTTACCGGATTTTCAGCATTTCGCTTTTGATTTGTAACAGACGCAGTCTCCCTAAATATTCTCACCAACTCCAAGACATACTTGCGATTACGTGCATGTTGCCGGTTGACCAATTCGGCGCTTCTACTGGCACATTCATTGTTTTCGAAGAAACACGCAATTATTTCAACTCTTTCTGAAATCGAAATCAACGATAACTAGGAAATACGGCGTGAGTCTGGCGTAAAAAAACATTCAAATGTTTACGCCAACGTATGGTCAACCCCTGCCGTCTAAATCGTTCCAGAAATGCTCCAGAACTTTTAGCACCTAGAAACTTTGGATTGCATTTTCGCGGGAACTAATGCTTGTAATCCAAAAATAAAAACCTTTGCTATTTGTAAGGTGAAACTCGCCCAATTTTGGGGTTGAAGATAGGTGAACGGAAGTAATCGTATTACATGTCCCCTTGGCAAATTAATTTGACCCATTCGGCCGTTTTCCGAAGAATTGAGGTTTAGTGCCACAGAACACGCCGGTTTCGTTTTCGATGAGCCACCCTGCATTGATTTTTGTTACATTGTGTATCATTCTTTTTTATTCAAAGAATGAAGCGGCCTTTTCGCTAATATCTTATTCAAAATTATTAATTTGTATAATACATTACATTTATGAATCCTGTAAATGGAATTGCGAATGAACTTCTTACATGATCAAATAATACGCAACGTTGTGTTAATGGTTTCATTATAATTCCGTTTTGTTGGGATACCAATTTTGGACCATTTCAACGTCATGGATGTTTAAAGACTTCCAAGATACTACCATATATCGAACTGTAGAAACTGTTTATTTGCTTAACACTTGCATTTTCCGCACTAGAAATGATCACAAATGAACTATTTCCTAAAATGCATTTTGTTCTAGACGCTATAAACTGTGTACATATTGATTTATTGCCACTTGTGCCGAAAACATTATGATCGTGATCCGATGTAATAAAAATAAATTACTGAATCTCTTAAGGACAAGCACCATAAAATATCGGGACATTGAAATTTATTTCGTATAACGCAAACTGTTCGACAGCGCATTTTTCAGCTTACTGTCATACGCCAGTCCGTAAGTTAGTGGCACTATAACAAATGATTTCGTTGCAGCCGGAGTATAAAATTCAGTCTGGTAATATACAGCGTGTATCTTAAGATCCTGATGAAAATAAAACCCATAGTAATTTCGAGCAAGTGTATTGATCGCAATGACATCTACTGTTGTTTTTTTGAGAACTGTCAACTCTAATGCGACCTCCTACTCTTTTTACATATCAGCAAACAAATTTCTACCTTAAAAATTATCATCAGCCTCTTTTTCTTATTTCTTTTGCTTTTATTTATTATTGGTTATTATTTTCCTATTTATATTTTATGATTAAGATTACCTTTCTGTTGCAGTTTCATGAAAATTATAGTAAATTGCAAAATCTTGAAACAACAAAACATACAGGGTGTCAATTTGAAAACGTAGGAAGTGTTTTATCTGTAGAAGTAAAATAAGTATTCGACTTTTGGTTGCTTATATGTGAGGAAAACTACCACGTATATGCAGCAATTTATTCACAACAAATAACAACAATTTCGAGATAACAAAAGACGAGAGAAAAATAACAATCATAACCGCACGCTCACTGCTGCTGCACTGGAATGGTTTTGGGTACCTTCCCACGCTTATAAGGGTAAAATGATTTACGTAAGCAGCATGACAAAGTACGCGTTTTCACCAGGAATGTGGCTGCTATTGTCCAACATCCTCTCTGGGAAAACGAAAAAACATTTCTAGAACAAGGAGGGGAATCATCATTACTCATAAAGTAGTAACCTTCCCATTCAACCCCTTAGACTTTAGGTACCCCACAAAAAAATTTAAAATAGTAACGTCCACTTTGTGGTACCTCATTGTAAAGCTCCTACGAAATGGTATTAAATACTAGCAAATATTGTTTTCCTGACTCGTTTCGGAAAAAATAAATAATATAACTTGGAAGTTCTGAACCAATTATTGTTATTCAAATTTCAACATATTTTTTTAAATGTTCAAAATTATTTCCATTATTCTCTAGGTAATAGTAAAATCCACCCTCCGAATATTTTGGAAGGTTTGTTGCCGGATGGCTTGGAACTCCTGAACTATTGCTTCTCGCAGTTGTGCGATGGACTGAAGCTGAGCTTTGTAGACAACAGATTTTTAGCGACACCATAGAAAGAAGTCTAATGGGGTCAAAATCTGGAGATCTTGGGGAGCATCCTATTTTGCTAAAACGAGCCGGAAAACAAATGTTTGCTATTATTGAACAGCATTTTGTAAGAGCTTTTCGATGAAGTATCATAAAGTGGGTGTTACCATTTGAAATTTCTTTGTTGGGGTGCCTATAACTTAAGGGGTTGAATGAGGAAGGTTACTTGTAAGTCATGATGATTCCCCCCTTGGTTGTAGAAAAGGTTTCTAGAAAAGTTGAATACCTATTTTTACTTCCAGAGATATAATAACACCATTGTACACTTTTAAATTGACATCCTGTGTGCGTTATCGAAACAGGTCTCCACAAAATCTAAAACGTACTTTACTTGTACACATAAATACATGATTTCCACACCAGAGTATATTATCTTAAAGGGGACAGAAAAAGCTGAAAAAAATCCACATCGCTAATATGCAAGATTTGTGTTACGGGTACACCTGGATTTCTGCAGTTTACTCTGCGTTTGCGGTAGCTTTGTTATGCGGCAATATTATATACGTACATTCCCAGTTAAAAACATTGACAATTTCATTTAAAATAGTTAAAATATTTAGGTATTGTCTCAAGACAAGTTTGTGCAGCTATGCGGGGATGTTCTTATTCATTTTAAGATAATTCAATGGGATTTAAAAATATAAATATTGTTATTATTTTATATTTACCCTAATCTAGCAAATTTACAATTACAATTTTAATACATTTAAGCTACATCTTGTGTTGATACGTATACACATTTGTAAAGTATGGTTGATGTAGAAATTGGTTGGTTCAACGAAAAATCTATATAACGGTATTCTTTATACCAGAGTTGGTGTTGATGTATCTTATCTCATCGACAGCCTTTTTGTCCCACTGCTGGGCATCGGCCTCATCACTGCCGCGTGTTTCTCCTCAACGCTAAGGTAGAAACACGGGGGACCTACAGTTTAACGTCGAAACCGAACGACAGAAATTCCAGAGAAGGTTTTCAGCATTAAGATCACACGGTTGCAAGCCGGATTGGGAAATTGTGTCTGGTGGGTTGCAGACAAGATTTTTATAAATCTGTATACTAATGTTTAGGTTTTGAACCCAAACCATAAATTGGTGTATATTAACCTAGAAATAACAGATATATGAAATGAGCAACGCTTTAACCGCTATTGATCTTGAGTGATACATATCACTTTCTTCAGGGAACATGGCCCATAAACGTACCAAACAATAACAAATATTAATAGATATGGGAGACCAGTGGAATTAGTCGTAAAACTGTTGGCTTTGAGAGGGATTTGTAGGAGCCTATTCAAGAATAGTACATTCTGTAACGAGGTTGGAATGGAAATTCGATGCGAGTGGAATCTTCCGAACGCGAGCCGAAGGCGAGCGTGAGGAACCACGAACATCGAATTTCCATTCCCAACCGAGTAGCAGATTATACTTTCTCCACGACCACAAGATATGTAATAAATACAATAAAATTAATAAGATTTGGAACAAATATTTACAAAGAAATTGCAAAATTATGACAGTTTCAAGTCAATTGTTAGTCATGGATTCCTAGACTAATTGTTTTTTTTTGTTATACTGTTGTGGAATATTCATTCCATTACTAGTGATGGAATGAAATACATGAAAAATGCATAAGCCGGTAAGTGTTTTAGAATATTTCTTCCATAGCAAGGGTTAGAATGTTAACTTTCTGTTATCAAAATTGATTTTAGAATTGTGAAATTCGATAGTGGTCGTGGAGAAAATTTGTTTCATTTATGCATAAAGAGTGGAAATGTAATAATTATTTTACATTCTATTCATAGAAATTACTGTAAAGCCATCAGTATTTATTTTTTTAAGAACAGTGATTATCCCCTATCTAATGGAAAAAAATAGCATAAAAGTTAACTTATTAAGATCCATCTAAATAATTATTTTAAGTTACACTGATATATGTATCTCAAATCTTAAAATGCATTTACACTCCCGTGAGAAGAAAAATTAGAATAAACGTTCTTGTTCGCACAGAATTAAGGAAAATTGTGTTCACATCATTGACATGGGTTTTCTGTTTGTTATAGAGTGCTCTTTTTTTCTACATACTGATAATTTACTTCCCTGGATCGTTGAAAACCTCTTTCCACTATGGTAGATGTAAAAATTTGGGTGTTCGCCTAAGAAAACCAACGAAGGGAATGCATGGCAAGATGAAAAATACAGAATTTTCAATAAAATTAAATAGTAGATATCAGTGAGGGAATATATAAAAACAAATCAGTATAATGTGTTCAAATACAAATAATAAATGTATTTCGGCGACGAAACATTATTTTGTTAGGTGGATATCTCAAATCTCTTCGGGGCTTAATTATTATGTTTCCAAAAACGCCACTAAAAAAGCGTGTGCCGTAGCTCGCGGGTTCAACTAGTTTATATTTCAATGTCAAACTACATTCATATTAGCAAATGAAATCTACCAAAAAGCAAGATGTTTAAATATTCTATTAAGGAAGTACATTCATTATCTGATCAAAATTAAGATTGAAATGATTCTTGTTCTCTTATATTACACTGAACATATCGAATACTCCAACACCGGGCTACAGAACGAGCCAACAACATATTTTTATATATATTATCGGAACTTATTATCGATTTCTTTGAATTGGGTAATATTTGGATCTTCAGTTAAACTTATCTTTTCCTGTCATAGAACTGCAGTATTTAAAACTTTTATCGTTAACCATTGTATGTTTCATTCCTTCCACAAATTTTTCTTTATTGTACCTTTCATTTTTTACTTTGCAATACTATTTGTATAAGGGAGTATTTTCTTCTGTGAATCTCTTTGGATTGCAGTTTTACCATCTTACGTGACACATTATTAGTTTGTAATGATTGACATACTTTCCATCTTCATACTACTAGTCTAATCTACTATCAGATTTTATTATAATCGATTTTAAAATATGCGCAATAGCTGTCTCTTAATAGCGATATTCAGCGTAATAGCCTCAACTGCAACAGTGTGGTTAAGTAGGGAATCGTGTTGGGATTTAAGAACTTATTTCCTGCAAGAACCGCCTCGGGAGAATTCCATTTTTATTCTAATTTTATGGAATATTAAAGAACCACTCCGATAATGAGCTCTGCAATTTCATTTGGGATATATTCATATATGAGGAGAGTTTCTCTGCCACATCAGGTTGATTTATGGCTTTTCTTTTTGATTTTTAATTTCATTGTAGAATTCCTAACATACAACGCACTACAGCGCTAGCGAAACTTGTTGGGTAAAATTGGCTAGGGATTC
This sequence comes from Limonius californicus, assembly GCA_014611495.1. NCBI lineage: Eukaryota > Metazoa > Arthropoda > Insecta > Coleoptera > Elateridae > Limonius > Limonius californicus. Next base: position 34,672 of record JABXWE010003237.1, on the reverse strand, counting down.
GGTAAACAAGACTGGGGAGAAGTTATTTAAATATATTCGAGATACCATTGGCGGAGAGATTAAGAGCTGGTATATCAATATCCTAATGTATTTATTTGGCGCATAATTTCCATGTAAGCAATTGTATAAGTAAATATTGTATGACTGCAGTTTAGTTTAATGATTTTATGGAATTTTTTTATTTATTTATGTACAGGGGTTAAACTAAGTCCGAACTGTCCGGAACGCCGTTCCGGTGTAAGATATAGAAACAAAACACTGTTGCGGTTTAAAATCATCAGCAACAAAGAAAAATAATAGTTTATTTTTCGTAAAGAGTATTACAAAAAAATGAAAATTAAATGCACACAAAATGATTTCTTATCGAAATCTGTGCTCCTTACATACCTCTCTGACGATAGATAGCGTGCGGCGAGAGGTAGAAGCGCGGCGAACACTCGTCCGTTGCGCACCACACTAATTTATGCAATTTACGTTTCTCAAGATATTTTTTACCTTTATCCCTATTTATATAGCTTCTAGTTAAGTTTCTGCTTGTTTTTAAGACGATTAATATTCACGCAATACTTGAGTATAAAAACCAGTTTATCCGAAATTATTGTTACGATCTCACTATCAGGTTTAGGATAGCTGTGCTGTATTGTTTCTTTCTATTTTCTTAACGTATGAAGCATAGATCAGGTGACCTCGTTGTCCAAGCCGCAGACTTTTTATTTACCGCAATGAGTAACATGGACTTTCGTGGTCTCTCATTATGTTATGGCGCACCGTTATGCACATGCCTACCTTTGTATCACGCAAAAACGTTTTACTTGAAATGGTGTGAACAAACTCTTCACTGTAGAGTACAACTAAAATGTAGGCGCACAATATCTACTACCAATTTGCGATTGCAAAGTGGAAAAAGACATAGATTTTGCAACTATTTGAGAACCGTCTGTGTATATTAATCTAAGTTCTAAAAAAAGTTAAAATACAATTTTGTGTCTTTTTGGGTTTCGTATATTTTGCTATAAATGGCAATCGTCTCCATTTGTCTTTCAATAGCTTCAATAGACTTATGATATGGAGACTGTGTCGTTAACCGTAAGCTCAGCAAATAATATGAGAACAACCCAAAGAACTATTGAGCATATTATGATGGAAATAAGTCTTAGAAATCACGTCAGATTGATGAATTAGAAGACGAACGAAGTGTGAAGATGTCAAAGAGAGAATAGTGAAGTTGACGCAGAGCTGAGCAGGACATGTGGTTAGGCAGGAGACGACACGATCGACAAAACGCATTTTAAGTGGGGACCAAGGCTACCCAATTGTAACGTGGGACTACCGCAAAGATGGCGTTACAAAAAAATCTGAAGACCAAAGTAGGTGGAAACAAAGAGGGGAGACCTATATCCAGGAGGATAAAAAGGAGCTGCTAAAGGAGAACATGAATTTCAAACTGTTTATTTAAATGCTATGCCGAAAACAGGCCACCCAAAGTACAAGTACCACATGTGTCGCCTTGTATTTAAATTTACTTCTTCAAGTAAGAGTGGCAATGTGTCAGAAAGAAAATTAAGGTATATTTCTTCTGTTAAAATCCTATTGGTTTTTATCAAACAGGCATCTCTGATCCGTCATGCCGTCAATAAAAAATAAGGTAATTCAGTACCTTACCGTATGAATGTTGGGTTGCCTATTTTTAGAAACTCTTACATCTAATATTAGGAAACCCGTTTTCAAGTAGGTCCTTCACCAAATGTTTTTCAAAGCTAATATCCGTATGCAGTCTAAACCACTGTATCGACCCTCTTTTGGAGATATTTCAGGAAATCGTTTCTGTCTATCCGACGATGTATATCTACAAAAGCATTGTCAACTTTTTATCCTTTCGGTGGTATACTGTTAACAGAGACCACACACATGTTCCATTTCTCACGACATCACTCATTGTAGGTAGAAAAATGCTTAATAATAACGGATATCTTATTGTTGTATTAGCATACCCGTAAAAGAGAACTTTTTGTAGTTACATTTTTAACTCGGCCCAATGCCAGCTCCAAGACTGGCGATATCAAAGTGAAACAAAGCACGTATCAAAATCCGTGCAAATGTAGACAGGAAATTTGGTTTCGAAGCTCCACAGTTTGGTGAACTTGATTTCATTACTCTGTAGAGCGATCAGATCTTAAATACGGTAACAAGATTTTTTAAACTGAAGTAGGGGAATTTTATGTTTGCACACGATCCAGGGGGAATGATAAGGGTAAGGGCTGGAATGTGAAAGTGAATTCAAGCGAGCCTCCCGTGTTTTAAACGGGGATATAAAATGTTAAATTGAACGTTTATTTTTCCTTGGCTAAACTACTCCCCGTGTGTATAAACAGGTGATAGCTTGAGGAAACTCGGAACGATTGGAACCAAACTGTTTTAAAATTTTAATTTTTATATTGAGAGGAATATGATGGTTTTAAAGACTGTTGCACTAATCTAATGAAATTTGTTTGCCTTAACAACAATCATGTAATTCTGAAGATCAGTTCTTGATTATATGTTAGTGTTCTTGATTATATCTTAGTGATATAAGTAGATGAATGTATATATTATTCCAACGATAGGGTATTTTTAAATTGAGTTGTTTTACTTAATTGTATTACCCATAGTCTCTTATTTTATTGAACTGTGGCTATATCACAAATAAAAATGAAACTGACAATGACGTTGTAATAGTTTTTGGTTTGATATGCAAGACGGAAGGTCAGACCTCCCGTACCTTTGTTCTCACACTTGGTCGCCAAATTCATGACACGCATGGTGATATGGACATCACGCATTGAACAACCGCATTATTACCCTTTGTTCATGCGGACGCAGGTACTCAATTATTTAAAGAGACTGGGTAGGCCGCCCGCCACGCTGGCTCTGGCATATAAACATATATTCATAAAGTCATCTGGTATTTTATGTTCGGTAAAACAGGAATAAGTTTGATAACGGTGTATACATTCTTTCTGGTAGAATTGCCGCTGAAATAGGTTTTATTCCCAAACAAAACCAAAAAGTATTCTTTCATTTAAGCTGCCGCAATGTTAACTAACGCTAATATCCAAATATAGTGTCCGTTTTGGTGGAACTACCAATGAAATCAACACTAACACCAAAAGAATGGCAAAGGTATAGTGCGAACATGGGAATAGAGAAGTCCGTTCTGGTTGGACTGCTACAGAGTTCATTGCTGATTATAATTATTAATTAAAGCTTTTTCCGCTTGAGGTGCCAAGAAAGTTAAGGACAATATCAAAATTTTGACGTTTTGGCGCAGCTACCAAAAAAAAGCGGCGCTTGCACCGCAAGGGGCTAGAGACAGTGGTAACTCCTTAGTAAAGAAGTTTCTTCAAGTTGGCCTGTTATCGAATTCAGCGCTAATTATATTGCTTAAACAAGGCTACCCCGGTTGACCTGTAGGGAAATTGAATGGTAATACCAAAATATAGTGTGCCGTTTTGGTGAAACTACCAAAGAAGTAAGCGCTTACACCGAAAGGAGCCACGGATATTAGAAACGCCTTAGGAAAGAAGTCTCTTCTTGTTAGCGTATTAACGAATTCAGCGCTAACTATAATGCTTAAACAAAGCTACTCCGGTTGATGTGTCGGGAAATTGATTACTAATACGAAAATATAGTGTGCCGTTTTGGTGAAACTACCAAAGAAATCAGCGCATACACTGTAGTAAAGAAATCTCGCATTGTTGGCCTGTTAACTAATTCAGCGCTAATTGTAAACAAGGCTACCACGATTGACCTGTCGGGAAATTGAATCCTAATACCAAAATATAGTGTGTCGTTTTGGGGAAACTACCAAAAAGAAGTCAGCGCTTACACCGAAAGGGGCCACGGATATGGAAACGCCTTAGTAAAGAAGTCTCTTCTTGTTGGCATTTTAACGAATTCAGCGCTAACTATAACGCTTAAACAAGGCTTCCCCGGCTGACCTGTCTAGAACTTTAACGCTAATACTAAAATATAGTGTGCCGTTTTGGTGAAACTACCAAATAAGTCAGCGCTAACACCAAAAGAAAAGTAAAGCTACGGAGCGAATACTGGAATAAAAAATTCTGTTCTGGTTTGACTACCAAAGAATTCGTTGCTGGTCATAATTATTAAGTAAAGCTCATGCGGTTAAACTGCCAAGAAACATTGCGACGTTATCAAAATGCAGCATGTTGTTTTGATGCAGCTACCAATGTAGTCAGCGCTAACTCCAAAATAGACCAAGGAATGCCTTGTTAAAGAAGTCTCTTTTAGTAGTTGGCCTATTAGTGAATTCAGCGCTAAGTATAAATACAATATATAAGGCTACGCTAGTATAGAAATGAACCTTATGACTGAAGTTGCAAAGAAGTAAACGCTGATACAGAAGGAAGGGCAGGATATTTTGGTATAGCTGCGTAAGCAGTTAGCGTAAATGCTGGAATAAAGTATCTAGGTGAAGCTGTCAAAGAAATTAGTGCTAATATGAGAATCAATATAGGATGCTTGATAGAGCTGGTAACTATATTAGCGCCAAGAGAATGATGGAGCTGTACAGGAAGTCCGCGCTAACACCCAAAGTTTTCCCGAAGTAAATAGTAACTGAATGTTATGTTAATAGAAATATAAAAAGCTGCTTGGGTGGCGACCAGAATTCAGTGTTAACATTAGATCAGCACTAAGATAATCTGATAGATGAAATAAAATTTGACTGTATGCTAGCGAAAAAATCAGCGCTGGTACTGGTAAAAGTATCGTAGTGTAGCTATCAAAAAATTAGTGTTAATGCCCAACAGATGCAAGCATTCATGAAAGACCCACTATTGATATAAGCGCTTATACAAAATGGCTCCATCGAGCTGCTAAAAAAATCAGAGCTAATACAGATATAAATCGGCTCTTCTAGTCAACTTCCTAGAAGTCGACGATTATCAGCAATGTCGACGCTAATATTCGAGTATAACTGTGTATGTTTAATTAGGTCTTCAAAGAATTTGAAGCTTAATTTATAACTAGACCAAATGTGCACCATTATAGCAGTTAACGCTAATGTCGGAATAAAGTAATTTCTGCTGGTGGAGCTACTAATGCAGTCCTACCAAAGTAGCCGTCGCTTATACCAGAAGAAAGAATAGGATACTGATAGAACCGCCTCAGTAGCCATTACTAACACTGATAAAGTACTTATTCTGATGGTGCTACCAAACAAAGTTGTTCTCATGCCAGATTTCGCGTTAGAGCTAATAGTAATAAGGATTTTATGCTTCACGTACTAACATTGCTAACCATCCTGTGACGAAAACTACAACAGCTACTAAACAACATTCAGTGGTTAGGTTTAGGCTACCTTTTATCTGAAATTTCACTTAGATAAGTTTAGGTTCGATTAAAAAGTAAACAAGTATATGATAAAATTTAAAATCCATCCCATGAAGCAGATAATCATCGTCGTCGTTGTCTTTTCCTTCATGGATTAGGTCTTAGACCTGTTCCTGTTGCCTTCTCCCTCTTCTTGGATCTTCTCAAATATCTTATAACTTTTGGGGCATATTTTAATATTTTGTTTGGAAGTTGTTCTTCATCTATCTTTTCAAGATGTTCTATGCAATTTTCTCTATATTCCAATAATGAAACTGATAATAATTTCATGAAATGGTCAATTCCTCTATGTGGCTGCAAAATAAACTGTATAGCTATATCACTATATAGTGTGCAATATTACTGTTCAGGTCTGTAAATTTATGTATATTATTATATCAGTATAATAATAGCTCAAGGGGGGATGGGGATAATAATGAGAGATAGAGTAAGAAATGACAGAATAAGAGCCATTACCAAATTGACAGATGTAGAAGAAATAATATTATCCCTCAACTGGAGAAACGCTGGGCATGTAGCCAGATGTGATGTAACCCAATGGAGCCGTAAAATAATAAACTGGAGACCATACGAGCACAAGAGAGGCAGAGGACAACCACCAATGCGCTGGTACGATTTTAAAAGAAAAGCAGGGTTAACATGGATTAATATCGCACAAAATCGAGAGCGATGGACGGAATTGGGGAAGGCCTATATTCAAGGATGTCAGGGCTTGAGAAGATATTAATAACAGAAACGCGGAAAAACAGTTTAATACGGTTGTGCCGATGTACTTTTGAATACATATTTCGGTATTAGGGGGCAGTATTTTAATTTAATGGCATTTTTTTCTAGAAATGTAACGTTTATCATCGTAGCCCAGTTGGCAGAGCACTCGCTTTCTGTTTGAAACATTGACTATGGCTCGGGTTCCACTCGTCAGAATTATGATGCTAAACAAAATTTCCTAATCCTGTTAGCAACCGTTAAACTGTAGGTCCCCCGTGTTCCTGCCGTAGTGCTGAGGAGAACATCGTGGCAGAGAAGAGGCCCGTGTCCAGTAGTGTAAGTAAACTATTACTGTAAATCGCTAAACAGTCACAACAAAAAAGTGATCTTCGGTAGAAGTTTGCATTCCATAAATGATTTTCCTTCGGTAAACGGGCCATATGTACAACTTATTTATAAACGGATAAAATAAAAAACACTTAACAATTAAAACTGTTAAGCATTTCTACTTTTTTACTTTAATATACTACCATGACTGCGCAACTACTTTTAGTTCAGTAAAAGACGAACCCCATAAAGATCTTTATTAAGTTAATGCTGAAGAAGTGTTTCAGCTAGGTGCCATCTAGACACTAATCAATACTTCCGTTATTTTGTGTTAGAGATGTTGTAGTTTTCAAACTTTGTTATATAACTCAATTGGTAGATCAGAATCAAATTAGAACCAATACAGACAAAGCTAAAGATGGACCAACTGTGTAACTAGAGCATAAACTAGTGAAATTGCGAACGGAAACTGTCAAGAAGGCAACGAAGTTCGAATAGAAAGTTATGTTAATAGAACCGGACAGGCTATTAACAAAGGCAAGAAGGAAGTTACGACGGAAAATAGAAGAATGTACATGAACACCAAGTAAAGATGTAGATGTGGGCATAAGAAGAAAATTTGAAGAAATGGATTACTCATTAGGAGAAATACTAAAATATGAACAATGTTATTAAAAACAGTTATGTAATATGGTACTGCAGAAGAAGTAAAATAAAGGAACCAAAAGAAGTATGTATTAAGATAAGAAATATGTTTTCTTAATTTTGTAAGTTTTTTTGTGGATCTTATTTATCCACAGACCATATACGAAAACTGTATAAAAAAACGGGTGGCAACGGAAATGTATTTCGACTAGTTTTCCAATAAGTCAGAAAGCCGAAGAGCAACGTCGATAAAGTGTCGAGTGGGGCCATAATTTCATTGTAAACTCCATCCAAGATAAGTTTAATGTAGCAGGTTAGCAGATGTCCCTTTGAAGATAGAGGTCTAAAGATATAAGACAGGACACGGCTTGTGGAGCCAGTAAACCCTCGTAATCTGCTCCATTTCTCCACCTACTGGAGCTGCCATGCCAGACCGCGCCCCCATCTAAATTATGCTCTGGATCAGTTCCTTTAATTGTTGAGACGGGAATACTTTCATCTGCCAAATTACTCGAGTGTTACGTAACCATTCCTGGGATAAATTGGACGGGTTGGCCGGCGACGGCTGCTTATTTGAAACGGGCCGGGCTCGTCGAGGGTTCGAACGTAACAATCGTGTTCATTCCATTAAGTTGTAGTTTGGAACTCCCCCGTTCATACGCCTTCGTTTGTTTTAATATCTAAATGGACGTAGAGAAACGACACGTTTCACCCACTATGACTTTTAAGTAGAAATGCGTATCTGTGTTACACAAAGAAAACAACTGAGGTAATTCATTTGATTTAGTAACATATAATCCTATTTGGCAAAAAAACACTAATGCTGAAAAGCTAGCAAGTTATAAAACATAGGTATCAAAATTAGCTAAAAGTGAGTTTTCTGTGGATATTTACATTGGGGTTTTTTAAATCAATAAATATTTAAAAATTATAAAAAGAAATTATTGTAGATGTTGTAATTCGTTTTTTAAAGAACCTTTGGAAAAGGAAGTTTATACGTATCTTTTCACGGATTTATCGTTTAATCTTTCGCGAAGGTTTTTTTAATAACAAAATTTTATTTTTACGAGGATTCCCAGTTCATCTTCCAGTGCTTTATCTCTTACGAGACCTTCTTTTTTATGCCCGTTCTGCGCGTTTAAAGGGGCACAGACATAGAGGATCTACATCTTAACGTGGGTTCCCAATCACGGAAAGTGTAAACACTTGTCACGCCATTTAACCTCTTTTTATCTTTACGCTAATATTGGTTGAGGTGCAAATCAACCACGCAACTACGCCTCTGCTTAGGTAGGAAATTACCAACGTTTGACAGACGTTAGCATCCCGGAAACCCAATCGAAGAAGGTGTAGGTTCCAAACAATTAATTTATAGGCGCCACCAACTTATAATTTACTAACATCGTCCGAGGTGGAAAATGGGAAGTGGGACCCCAAGATAGATAATCACCTACCTTTATGTCCCCTATCTGTCCTTAGGTAGACTTAACTTCAGATATTTCAATGTCAAAGAAAAGTTGCAACCAAAACCTTATTTAATTAATAATATAAAGCTACCCCACAATTACAATTCTTCGATACAAAATTGTACACAGAATATCTCCTCAAATAGACCCCAATAGTACAATTCAGTGACACAAAATCAATTAACTAATTAACTCTTAACCGAATGTAATGAAATTGTAAATACAAAGGCAAGGTGATAAAATTTAAAGTGTAAACAAATTTAAATGCACTTCTCTTTAAAATAGATAACCGCTATCAATGCGACTGTGTTCCAGGCTCCTTATCAATGGCCCCAAGCGCGTCTGCTCGGTTTTGGAAAAACCTTCCCAAGGTAACTCGCCGATGTCTGCATATCAATCGGACCAACTGGCGGAATGTAGAATTTTTCCACTGTGTCGAACCATAATTACGGGATTTCCAGCCGCGCGAACTTGCTTAAATTAATTCAGCGGATATTAGAATTAAAGTTCAAGAAATTAAAACAGGACAAAATTTTTCTGTCAATAAATAACTCTCAAGTTGAAGGGAACTGGCATACCACAACAAAAAAAGTCTTCGTTACAGGGATAAATTCTAAATTGGAACTTGAATTCCTAGAGTATTCTGCTTTTCCTCAACCATAGGAAACGAACTCCTGTGTAGTGAACCCCAAATCGGAAAATGATTTCAAAATCGATAAACGATTTACTACGAATTAGTTCACTATACACATATACATCCGGCAAGAACACCAATACTAAAGTGTTCTATTTATGGAAACCGTCGTTAAAATGTCCTCCCCCCCCCCAACTTTCGGAACTCCAATACGTGCTGCGCCGTTTGACGGAAGTGTAAACTTCGAAATGTAATAAATTCCTACAAATATGCAACAACTAAATATGTAGAAAGGGTTGCCTTCAATTAGCGCGGAAATAGTTACACACTTCTAGTTCAGAGAATATCTAATAGGCATAATACGTCGCTGGTTTGCCATTGCCTTGCTAGAAAGAGCGGCCGTTAAGAATCCTAAAAGTTCCCGCAATAAAGGACCCAAAAATGGATGAAAGAAGGCTAAAAGAAGAAGAAGAAGACGACGAAGACGAAGAAGAAGAAGAAGAAGAAGAAGAAAAAGTACCGCTAGCCCTTTCTATTAGGCGGGCTACTAGTGATAATTTGTATTTTCTTCCTATCCAAGGAAGATTAATAAATTCTTTGATGTCCAAAGGTCTCATAGTGGGATATATTGAATAAAATATAATAAAACCTATGTAGATTCCCACAAAATTTAATACATGAACTTGGAAAATTGTTAACGTTTTCGGATTATCTATAATCCATCCTCAGACTTAAATTTTGTAGTCCGAAGATCGATTATAGATAATCCGAAAACGTTAACAATTTTCCAAGTTCATGTATTAAATTTTGTGGGAATCGACATTGGTTTTATTATATTTTATTCAAGGAAGATTACTTAACCTGCAGTCTGATTATGGCTTAAATAGTGGACTTATTTTGATTTTCGAACTTAAAGCAGTTTCACTTAGAACAAAGCCATTTCTAAGCTATATTCAGATTGTGAGGTGGCAGCAATACAGTATCGTTAGGAGGGTTTAAAATTTTCATAAAAATCGAATTTTTAAAATTTTACAGCTTCCGAATCGACAAAATTTCTAAACACTGTTGCTGAATTGTTAAATTCCTAATCTATTTGCATTTTCCTTGAAACATTGAATTAAAGACAGCTACTATAATTGTCAGAAAATTAAGTAAATGTTCAAAACTGTATTCACGTACCAACTTTTACTAATTTCATCAGGTTTAGTTCTTCTTTTCCTAAATTTGTTGCTCGACGCTCCGTCCACCACATTCTTTCCCATGATTCTTCTTCATCTACATATCTGATATTCTTCAGCTACAAAATTCAGTTTTGATTTTCAAACTATAAATAAAATGTAAATTTATTTTAGATTTAGGATAGTGTTCCGATTTCTCGGGATTTGTGTCTGTTTTTGATTCGATGTCCCCAAAATGTATTTTCGGGACTATTGTGTCCCGATTTTCAGATCCTCATAATTTGCAGTTGTCGTATAGGTAATTCACAATAAAATGTTCATAATTCTTAAAAGTCGTTTGGAAACTTTTCTTCTCGCACCTTGTCGATTTTTATTTCCACGTAATATATCAAAAATTTCGGGCGAATTCGGATAAAAAATCAAAGATCGGATCCGCTCGTGTTCCATCACTACTACTCACGAGTGCGTCTAGTGTCAAGTGTGAGTACCTATGTGCAGTACAGGCTGTGCACTACTATATGAACTGCACTATGTTAGCAAATCACTAAAAATCACTAAATTTTCGATTTAATTTTCATATTATCGTATCCGATCTGGGGTGAAAATAAGACGGAACTTAGCGGAACACCGTTTCGGCAATAGATTTGCAAACAATTTGCAACAACAGAAATAAACACTGAAGTTTTCTGAATTTTCACAGTATATTGAATCATAATAAATACATGTCACCTTAAAATTAAGGCTACCTAAATAAATTGGAATGAAATGGCTGTTTAGAAGTTGTCCTCCTTTTCAGCCGGTCCCACATGAGACATATGGTTAAAAAATCGAGATAATTACAAGTGAAAAGAGGGAAATGTTAGGAAAAAAACAAAAATGATATTTAAGAGAATTTGAAGTTTTAAAATTTAAGCCCTAATTAATTAATGTATGAGAGTGTACTAGCGGACTGCTAGTGGGGTTTCTTCCAGGACGTCGTGTAGGTCCTCGGTGATGGCTGGGGCTTCACCAAGAAAAACGGCAGGCGGATGCCTTAGGTTGTTTTTGAGCTTCCTGGTTGGGAGAAATGAACCCTGGAATCTATGCTCTTTATATACCCGTTCGACGATGGATAGCGGGCGGCAGGAGGTAGAAGTACTGGCAACACTCGCCCAACCAGTTGCGTTCAGGCAAGACATTTTTCTACTTTCACCCCTGAATGATGTACATTATCATAATCATAAGAGATCTTTAATTACAATATTTAATAAATTATTAGAAAGATAAATTTCTAATGACATTGTGTATGTATGATGGTGTTGTGTAAATGTTTGAAAATTGATATAGCTGAAAGAGTTTAATTTTTAATCGCGATGTACCAATTTTGAGTTGTACCGATCAGTCACCCTGATTTAGGAACACCCGCTTGCCTGTTTTATACACCTTTCTCATATACCTTTTACTCCTTAATATTTTTCATCGTGCTTCAATCTCCTTTACCTCGTTTTTTTTTCTGCTCTTAATCCAAGTTTGACTATTTTGGTATTTGTTTTATTAAAGACCCTCCCAGACGTCTTCCAACTGAACCACACAATCTCCTGGCTTTTTTACTTGTTCGTTTTTTCCTTATAAGTAAGTTTCCTATTCTAGATTCTGCTAAAATGTATAGGGTAGATGTATTCCCAGTCAAAGAGCCGTGTTGCGGAGGCAATGCCGTATTGGATTTGCACGTCAAAGATTATTTTTGCTCTGTAGACGGAGATATACGGAAATGTTCTAGATATAGATTTCAGAAGTAAAGCTTTGCAGTAGAAATAGTTCAAGGATACCTACAAGACGTAAATAAAATAAATAGCTGATATTCTTGAAGTGGGAATTGCATAAGAGAATTTTAGATAAAATTGTTCCGAGCGAGTTATTTCGTGACGACATTGTTCTGTATACCGGGTACTTGTAAGTTTGTTAATTCTGTGTGTTCTATAGCAAAGCACGTTAAACATAAAAACTGTAAACGTTATTGATTGGATCGTTAACATTCATCAGTACTTGTCACCGACACGTTCCTCTACCGCGTGCTTTTCCTCATTAATAACGTGGACATTTTTGAGATCTATGTTTTAACTTCGAATCCGATAGAAATATCAGAGAAGGTTTAGGCATTTAGACTCCATAGTTGCCATAGCCGGATTTAAGAATTTGTGTAGCGGGTTTCAGTATATTTATATTTTGCTGCCTGGGCGGCATCTAGAAATGGAACTAGGAAGTTTTTGCGGATAGCGGGCGCTTTATCATCTCAACTACCCACCATACAATATGCATACTACTTAAAGTAATCACTTGTATCACATGAAACATATATAAATTTGAGGTTGTGATCATTTTGTGGACAACCTATACCCTGGGAAAGTTTTTCCGCAAAGAATTTCAAATTTCATAGAGTTTCTGTATTATATTATTTCCGGTAAGAAGATTTTCTCGTATTAATACCTTCCGAATCTTTCTTTATTGAATAAGTATTACCTTGTCAAATCCATTCGTAATTATATATTTTTTGGTATCATAGGAGCTTTTTCAAAGGTAGCTATAAGAAATTAAATTAAAATACTAATTAATCTCCCGCAAACATCTAATTGACGATATCTGCTTAATATCTATTCATGTATTCCATTCGTGAATGCTCCGTTAAATAGAAATCGGTAGGTGATTGACGTTAGAGACGAGAATGTAAATTCGACACTATTAATAAACGTAAAAGTTGAAAAAAGTGTTTGTAATTCGTTTAATTCGCGAAATTTCGAATTCAATTTCAAGTTCGTATAATAGCATTCGACCTTTGGAGCGTTCATCTGTCCTCTGGAAGTGTTTCACTTAACTTGATTTAATCCTGGATCTACTTCTTCGGGGGGTTATAAATGACACGATTAACGCTCGCATCGAATTAAATCGTGCCGAAAGGTTGCGCTGCTGCTGACCACGTCCATAGTTTGCCTTAATTTTTTTCGCAGATTGACGTCGGTGTGGAACTTGTTTTTGGATTATCGAAGGCTGTTTTGTGGTTATATTTAGGATAGGTGCACGTTAATTGTTTTTGTTTTAGTTTTCCATTTGCATTTCTTAATTTGTCAAAATTATTTTTGCCCAATTAAACATGGTGGAATGTTAATTAGCTGTGCCGGTATTACTTTAAGTTTTCTTTAGTGAAGATTATGGCTCAAGGATTTTATGTAAATTGGGATTATATATTCCAAATTTAATAACGAAATAGAGTTAATTAACTTTTACTTAAATGTAACAAACTTAGGGATGACTCGTAGATTGATAATTACCTTTTACTGTTTTCATTTTGATAACGGAAATTGATAAATAAACAAAACATTAGCCAATAATTGATGTTCCAAGAGTATATTCCTTTGTATTTTTATTCTGTTCAGTCACTTTTAATAATTAACAATGTACATGCTGTTTCAATAATTAGTTTAATTAGTAATATTGTTGATAGTAAGAACTGTCATAGGGCAACTTTCAGTGATTAAGAACTTATACCAAACCATTCCTTTTAAATTAATCGTAGTAAAGCTTACCAATCTATCATTTTAATAATTAATAAGAATTGTAGCATATGCTATAATACGAGATTTACCCGGAAATTAAGGCCCAATCAGTCATAAAATAAAATTGTAACGTTAAAGAAAAGTTTATTTTTGTGGACTTGAGGTAGTCGTCATCGGAAAACGCTCGCGAGATAGAGGAAGAGGCGATAGTCACTTGACGCTAAGTATGAGGGATGGTTATAATTTACCAATTGAATTGCCCAATGAGTTGCACAGTGCGAGCCGCCGCGAACGGTCGGGCATTAACGTGCAAAAGCGGGTCTCCAGGGGTCAACTATCCTCCACATTGGTTCTGAATCGCTTTCCTCAACTTTTTTTAAGGATTTACCAAACACTGCATTAATTGTGCCACGTTCCAGGGGATCAACCAATAATACGCCTTCCCTGTCCCAAACAACAGTAGCCATAAGTTTTCGGTTCTCGAACGTTTGCTTGAACTTTTTGGCTTTTGGGAAACTCGCAGGCTTCCACTGCATTGATTGTTGTTTTATTTCAATGTTAGTGTAGGAAATTTAAGTCTCGTCGCCAGTCACAATGTAATTTAGGTACTCATAGCCATCAGTTTCGGAGCGATGCAACAAGGTCAGTGCATTCGTTGGTTTTTGTCAATCAACATGTTTGGCATCCACCTTACACAAAATTTGTGGTACTGTAGCGTGTTCGTAATAATTCCATATACAACTGTAGGTAAAATTCAAGGCCACCATTTGGAAATCATGATACGCCGATATTCATAAGTTTCTTGTTCACTGTTTCCACAAGATCGTCGTTGAAACAGAAGATCTCCCACTTCGTTCCTCATGATGCGCGTTTGTTCGGCCTGTTACGGGCCAATTGAGCTTTTTCGACGATTCGTAACTAACTTGATGGAAAAAGGCCTACGGCTTAGCTCAGAGGAGTAGGGGGAGTTCGTGAAAATCGCTTATGGGAGAAATCTTTAGTTGTGTACAGGGCGAGTCAAAATAAGTGGACGCCACCTTCCAAATCCAGCTGATTGTAGGTCCTCGTGGAAGGCCGAGAAGCCAACAGCTTACGGGAACGGAACTTACCGTGATTGTGCCTCCTCCTATATATATATTTGGAGCTTGTAAAATTCTCACACCAACAAGTACAAAAGACACAAGAGACAGTAAACTTTAACACATAACACATATAATGAAATTGTTGGTAACGACGGTACAGCAAAAATGACAAGCAAAAGTGATTTGATAATTCTAAAATTACAACAGCATAATTTGAACGTTCAAAAAAAAGGGAACTCGCCGCCCATGGCCCACGGTATTTAAATTCTATTAATTCTGCGTGGTCAGTGGCGTAGAGTTTACAGGAAAAACACAGCATAAACAAAATTGCTTTTTACAAATATTTGTACAAATAAAAAAAGATTTTCGACTGAAGGTCGCCTTTTTTTTGGTTTAACAAGACAAAGTTTAATTCCGCCAAATTTTGCAAGTCGCGCGCAAGTTTCGTTTCACCACACACAAAAACTGGTCCGTTTTACCTTAACTTTCATTGCAAGGCAGGCACAATTCCGGAAGGGTTGATTTCCAAAAGCAAGAAAATATGTTGAACGATAGTAGCAGCAACAAGACCGGCGCTGGGCTTCGAAATTTATCCGCCGAACGGCGATGGGCCAATTCGCAAAGAATTGCCTTTTGTTAGGGTTAAATCCAGTGCTTCCTATTAAATCCGGCAGTAGCCGATGGTCTGTTTATTACCCCTTGGTAAAACAGCGAAACGGAACACATATAACGGATACCCCTCGAAAAAAAACCCAAGAGCCGCCCCTGCAGCACTTAACGTAATTACAGTTTCCGATTGATGTAGTTTTCGGACAACCGGAGCCAACAGAGATCGAAAATTGACTCACTTAAAAGCGCAACGGGGATCAGCACCCCCCTCAAAAGGATTGCACCATATTACGAAATATTACGCAAAAATTCTAGAACGAAAACGGACACGTGCGGCTGCCGAGATCAACACTTCCGAGGTCAAGCGCGGAAAAAAACAAGAGTCTGCAATTTTGGCACAAAGGAAACTGTTAACACATCTCAAACTTCGAGAGACACAACAAAATGCCGAAATGGTAACCCAAAATAAGATTTCAATTAAAATAACGCTATTAATTCTGGCGAAGCGGCAAACAAATTAAGAAATCAATTCATATAAAGCGGCACATCTTAAAATGAACATAACAAGCCATCACTGAAATTCCTATACCAGTGTCTTACCTTTCCTTCATTCATGATGTCTGGACCATAAACTTCGAATGTGTAACGGTAAATTTCGGCAGGGCTTTATTATACAACCGAATACGATGACAGAACCACGGTAAAGTGACGTGTGAAAGCACTCATACATTTCGCGTCCCTTCCACCCGTCTTGTCTCTTCCAAAACTGTGTATTTGTATTGATAAGTATATACCGGACTATATAAAATTAGAGTTACACTCTGAAATTGTATTATTAACAGAACGATCGTATCGGAGGTGACATTATATAGTATAATAGTAAACATTGAGGTAATTAGCAATGACGCATACTATGTTCAGTATTTCAAACGTATGTACATAGTTTGCATCCAGACACAGCTTATTTGTTATTGCGGTTGTGTCAGTTAGTGAAGTAATTTGAAATAATGTTTTAAATCATGCAAGTTTATTTGAAATTTCATTTAAAAGCACCGTTTGCAGTAGTCTTATTAACAAAAATGGTTTCAGTATTAGTCAGTTTTCGCTAATAAACTGCTGTTAGATATTAGGTCATTCTAAGATTCAACGCTGTTTTATTAAAGCAAGACTCGAGTTTTTCGTATTAGCTGGTTTCCAAAGCGTGCTGCGTAGCCCACGGGCAACTGCTTTGTTAGTAAAATATTAATTGATGTTAACAATTTAAACTACAAGACGTTACTACGTTTTTATGGTTGTAGATAATTAGAAAAAGTTGGAATAGGTCGATAGTTTAATAATAGTTCCTCTTTTTCAAGGCGGTCGCAACATATACAGAATCGTTTTCAGCACTCCACACATGTACTATACACACTACAAAGATTTAAGATCTACATAATTAGTAATAATTCATCGTAGATTGACACACATAGCGTTTACTTGTGATGTTTGCATAAGGCTGGAGTTTGATATTAAAATGGCAAAATAATCTTTAAATATGGGTAATATTTATTTGGTATATTTTAATACGTTCGCAGATGTATTAAAACCCACGTTAATAAATCTGTTTCTAAACGTATTCTGCGCTGGTACAAATAAAACCAACATCAAGTAGATATAAATATCATTTTATGTTGAAATATGTAATACGTTAACTTACATCTGCTTTCGGATTTAAATATCAAACTTGATCTTGATGATATTTAAATATTATTTTATGAAAATTCATGAGCCAAACGAAAGAACACGATTCATGAGTTGCAGTTAGATGGAACGCTAAATAACTCAACATATTTACTTTGAGATGTACTAGATTCCTTCAAAATGTAATATTGTGTTATTTTCGCAGATAATTTAGTGGCTATTTTATGTTGCACAGCTATTAACAGCTTCTACAGCGTTTAAACTTATGCTAAGCTATTGTTAACACGTTTTTGATAGAAGAAGAGGCCTGTTAATTTCCTATAATTAGCAGATTCTGTGAGCGTTCTTTTCACATATGCCAGGCATGAAGCTAACCTAACCCGTTGAACAGAGAAGAGGAGTTCCACTACATGGTTTACGATTGTCAAATATGTTCGTATAACAACCGGGACCGACATATGCAACTATATTGGCCCACTCATACGAGTCAATTTTTATGGACTCTTGGCGGTCTACGTTTTGATTTAATTAAATGAGTAATAAATCTCTTCGATATAGATGAAGATTTTCCACGGTGAGGGAGTTTTAAAACTGCAATTCTGAGTTTATAGAAAGAAGCACTACTAAACGTTGTCTTAAAGGAACAATAATTACGATGATTTGAGGTTGTCTGGGGATCGCTTTCGCTTTTTTGCCGTCCAGTGCCTGGACGTTCTCTTAAGAAAGAAACTGTCAAGTACGAGAGTAGTTGGTGAAAAGGGGGAAAATAATAGATACGATATGAATTAAACAATTGCTACAAAGAAGAGGCGAAATTGAGTTGTACATCACAATTATTGTTCCCTTGCAAGCGTCGAACTAAGAAATCTCAAAATTGAAGAAAAGTTTGTCGTTTGAGCTTTAAAGCGTTTTTTTTTTACTTACAAGTCGTCGTTCGTGTCCGCAAATTAGTGTGCGATGTCAAAAATATTAGAATTATTGCTATTTTCGTATATACTGCAAATACAATTGATTTTTGTTTATAATTAAGAAATTCCTTTTTAGTTTTAGGATTGCCAGTTAGAGTTTGTGAAAACAAACCATGTTAATAATTGTAGTAAAAGACGTATCTGTTTTTATAGTAATAATAACAACAGTCTCCCATTATAGTGTCACGACGCCTTTGGGAGAGTAGCAGGTACAGCTACTCCTTTGCTAGAGCCGGTCGTATTATGAGGACGGTAGTATGGCCAGCTCCAGCTACCTATTATATTCCCCCTAGATGTTACCGCTAGGTACTCAGGCTCAGTCGACCTAGGGACCGAAATTTCCTTTGAAAAATCCATCTAGATATTATGGCGGTTCCCAGGCATGGAACTCACGACATCTTGCTTCGCAACCTGCGATTATACCTACTGAGCTACGCGGTCTCTTTTTAATAATGTAAGAATTCTTAGTTAAAACAGTTTAATAAATCGATTTTTCGCTCAAAACGATAAAGCCGATGCTTCGAGGTTATGTCTGGGGATTACCGTTATATATTTACTTCCGTTGACATTTTCCCAATCATACCAATGCACTTCATTACAATATGAACAACTTTTATTTCATTTATATGAGGTGTGAATTGAATTAAAACCTATCTTTAATATATATAAATAATTACCGTCAATTACCAATCCCATTGTTTTACTAACCGACGTATACCCTGCTCATAGAATTCTTATGGCTGCTGATTGAAGAAGCCTTCAACAGCTATCTGTATTTCTGCCTCAGACTCAAAATGCCTACCTTTTAACGCCTTTTTCAGCGGTCCAAAAATATGGAAATTGCAAGGCGATAGATCCGGGCTATATAGGGTGGATGCTCTAAAACCCTCCATTTCTTTCGTTGAATATTTTCTTTTACCACATTAGCAACATGAGGCCTAGCATTGTCCTGTAGCAAAATGACCCTACGCGTAAGTTTTCCTAGACGTTTCCGTCTTATCGCTCGATGAAACTTGTTCAAAGTTTTGTTATACAGATTTGCATTGACATTTACTCCAGGTTCCTCAACTCTATCAACAAGGGTCCTTCATGGTCGAAAAAAATGTTAACATCACCTTGCCTGCAGAAGGTTGTGTTTTAACTTCTTCGGTGGTGGTGAGTTTGAATGTTTCCACTGTATCGACGATAACTCACTGGATGGATCGAAGTTACGGCACCAGGTTTGGTCACCAGTCACTATTGACAGAAGAAAGTCATCACCATTTTGCCCATAGTCTGTAAGGTGTTGCAGAGATAAGCCATTCGCAAGCATTTTTGTAACCCAGAATACGAACAATCCTATAGACAGATCCTACATTCGCACCAACAATTTGGGAAATATCTTTAATAGAAATTCGACGATTTTCTCTAATAAGACCTTCCACACATGTCATATTGTTTTCTGTTAATGCAGTACACCGTGCACCTGGTTACGACTTATCCATAGTCCCCTCTTTTCCATTCTTAAATTTTCGGCACCATTCCTTCACAGTTGGGTACGCAATACATGCATATTTCCATACATTGCTTGCATTCGCGTATGAATCTGCAATGGCTGCACACCCCCAACGCATAAAAATTGTAGGACCGCACACTGATCAAACTTGGACGGATTTTCAACAACAAACGCCATTTCAAAATCGAAGTTTTAAAAGTCAGAATCAAATTCAAAAGCCAGAAACTTATTAATGTGTTGCTTCCAAACTCTACTAACCTTAACAAACGTCATTTGAATTATTGCATTTGTTTTCAAGGCTAAGTTGATCAAAGATGGGTTTCAGTTGAATAAGCCTCGTATTAGCTTGAGAATTTTTATAATAAGGACAATCGTGTGGGCGACTGTCCCTGTTGATACAGACGTTCCAGAAATTTAGATTTTAAAAGGGCGCACGCGATCTAAAAAGGTTCAGTTCACATTTGTTCGCGGAGGTTTGAATGCCCTTTGTTATACAGGGTGTATCAGAAATAGGAACAAATATTTAAACCAGTAATAGATTGGCTCAAGTAGAATTCAATGGTACTATTCATTTTTCAAAAATCATTTAGTTTATTTTTTTGAATTAAAAAATAAAATATTTTGTTTGAGAACTGCTGATGATACATAGAATATGCATTTAAGCTGTAGAATGTTATTACCTAATTGTAAAGTAAATCCAAAGTTGCAAACACGTGAAAACTTGTCTGGCTTGTGATAATTACAGACTGAATAGAAATTACTGACGTATCTAATAGTATTTGTTTATGGCAGGTGATAAGAAATGTTTTGGCATTTCTATCTTACTCTCCTTCGCAAAACATGTCTTTGAACTCAAATTTTTGTTATTATCCTGCGGTACTCGAACAATTTTGGGTCAAATTTTCAATTATTATTTTCTCATATCTTAAGGGCCCCACTGCCAAAGAAATTATTTTTCTAGTTTGTATATAGTGTAATCTACCCTCGGATTTAATATTTGTACCTATTTCTGATTCACTCTGTACATGTTGTAAAATAATAACATATACCATATAGATAATTGTCGTAAGTCGGGGGCTATGTACGCCAACGAAGTTGCGGGAACCGCAGTTTTGACGCGGCAAGAACAATTTTCGGGATTCGCTTTGTTTTTTGGCAATAAAATTGCTTGAACTTGTAGTTGACAACCTTACTTTATTGAACAATTGTTAATATGTTTCTTAACATGAAAACCAGAACTGAATCAGGCTTTTTGGGGATCCCATAACTAAATTCTGGTAGAGATTTTTAAAAACAATCCTTTCAGTGACCTAAAGCGCGAGAATGGATATTTTTCCTAAGCTCTTAAAGTCTCAAATTTCATATTTGCGGAATCAATTCCTATTTTACATTCAGATCATGGCATAGTATAATTCGTTTGTAGTAGTATATCCAAAATAATTCTCAAGAGTATAATTTTTGAAAGATTTTTGAGACAGGCGTAAAGGTTTTAATCCCTTGATGATGCTGACCCTTCTCTAGCAAGGATCTTAGTGGATTTGGTTGTTGACGGCCAAGACCATTTGGGAGGTCTCGTCCGTTTACCCGAGTTACTAATTTGTTAGTTTACTCTCCTAGCTATTTTCTTCTCTCAAATTAGAGGTGTTTGTTTCTGTTTGTATCTGCAGGTCCTGCTTTGTAAGTAAGTGGTTTAATTCGAGAGCAGTTTGTAAGTTGGCAGAACAAAACCACAAAGTTTTATAATTAACAACCCAAACGAGGCGCTTTTAAGCGTTTTATATTCAAATTGCTTTTTTTGCTAATTGTACCAGTGTTTACGCAGGTTTCTTAAGTACCATAACACGTGCTATGTTATGTTGTTCCTAATTTGGTTTAAATTACAATTAGCCCGCGGCATATTGTATGGGTAAGTGTATACGGCTACCGATCTGGTTTTATGAATATTCGGCTCCCGGTGCTTGCGTTAATGGGTTTTTTATTACTTGATGGTGCATTTTTAGTATGGCGTTAGCATTTTTATTGTGTATGTCGACCCAAATTTTTTGCAGTAAGTTTGTGTGTATTTTAAGCAAAAAATGTTAGTTAATATTGGTATTGATATCATCACAATATTACCTTAAATATAATTTATTAGTGCTAAAATGAAAATAATGGAAGAGTATAGGACATTTGTGAATCACTAGTACGTACTAACATTTAATGAAAGGTGCCTGCATGCGAGAGTTATTTTCAGCAGGGGCAAACATAGTTTATTTAAAGCTTTTTGTAGCCGATCTAAACTTTTCTCTAATCTAAATGAGTTCTAAAATCTTGTGAAAAGTTGAAAAGTTCTGCATCAGTTGCACAAATAAGATAAATTTACAATTTAAATCAATTTAGTAAAAATAGTTTACATTTGATCATTGAAAATATGATACGAGTACTTAAATACAATACTAGTAATAATAATAGCCCAAATGTTGATCCATAAAAAAGGAAACAATCGATATATAAAATTGATTCAAAAACAGAATAAATGTACATTATATATAATAATAATGTAGCCTAGCCTACACCTAAACATCTATTGCATTGCACACTAATTAAGTATAAACTATTTTAGTACTTAATAAGCCATCCTTTGTTTTTAATAACTAATTCACGCCTTTTTGGCATAGAATTCACTAGTTTTTGTCTTTCGTCCTTCGTAATGCAGCGATACCAGGCACCAATTAGGGATTCGAATAATCCCACTTTTTTAGGGGCTTTTTTCTTGAAATAATGTTAAAAATCCATCGCCATAAGTTTTCTATAGGTTTAGGTCCGAGGATTGTGCTGAACAGCCTATTCAACTTTATTGGTCGACATCCAAGATTGAACAACCTTTGCTCTGTAGCAAAAAGCATTATCATCTTGAAAGATAAAGGTTCTGTCAGGAAATAACTATTTTCCACTAGGCAGCATCTTCTCCTGTAAGATCAATGTATTTGGTTGCATTCATCATGCCACATACAACATGCCATCTACCAACACATTCGGCAGACAAGCAGCCCCATATCATGACAGAGGTTGCATGTTTAATTGCTGGCAGAACACACTGTCGTGAAAATTCTTCTCCAGGAAATCTTCTAACATATGTTTCCAGCATGATTGTTAATGTTACAGGTAGATTGATCAATAAATAATACCTTCTGCTATTGTTCATCTCAAACGACGGAGCCTTTATTTTTCTGATAGGAGGGGTTTCTTCCGGGCTTTACAACCCCTAAGTCCAGACTTAAGAAGTCTCCGTCTTATAGAAGTGCATACACTTACACCAGTAGCTTCGGACTATATTTTGGTTAAATCTTTCGAATTAATACTTCTCTCTGCCAGGTTCGTCCTCCGCAATATACTGCCGTCTCTCACTGATGTTTTTGTAATGCCACTGCGGGGTTTATTTCATTATGAAATTAAACATAGTCACTAGGCCGACTAGGCAGAGTGCCTACGCCGGGTCGTCCGATCACAACGAGAAACCCCGTAACGATCGAAAAAGTCCGGCAACTTGTGGCGGCTGATCGACAGCTGACATTGGGAATGATGGAGCAGGAGCTGAGTATTAGCCGTGAAACCATTAGAACCATTTTGGAGAAGGATTTGAAGAAAAGGAAGGTCTGTGCCAAATTTGTCCCGCAAAATTTGACCGCTGAGCAAAAAGCGTATCGAGTGACACCTCCCGCGACATCATTGCAACAGCCAACAGTGGCCAAAATTTTCCGGATTCAATTGTTACTGGTGACGAGTCGTGGTGCTTCCAGTACGATCCAGAAAGCAAGAGACAAAGCATGGAATGGCAATCGAAGACGTCTCCCAGGCCAAAGAAATTCCGTCTCCAAAAATCGAAAGTGAAGACCATGCTGATTACTTTCTTCGACAGTCAAGGCATCATTCACAAAGAATTTGTGCCACCGGGTGTCACCGTCACTAGCCTGTACTACAAGGGTGTCATGACGCGTTTACTAAAACACATTCGACGTGTGCGACCGCATTTGGCAGCCTCCGGCAAGTGGCACCTTTTACACGACAGTGCCCCTGTGCATTCTGCCTTGATTGTGAAAACGTTTTTGGCGACAAGAAACGTCCCAGTCTTAAAACATCCTCCCTATTCGCCGGATCTGTCTCCAGCGGACTTCATGCTGTTTCCTCAGCTGCAATTGACCTTCAAGGGAAGGTGCTTTGACGACGTGAAAGACATTCAACGGAATGTTACCGCCGAACTGAACGCACTTCCTCGCGACAAGTTTAAGCAGCCTTTCCGCGACTTATATCGTCAATGTCAAGGGTGCGTAGAAGTCGAGGGAGATTACTTTGAAGGACGCTAGAGGTATTTTCACCTATGGCTACCTCACATGCTTTGTATTTGATCAATCCCGTTATATATTTGTCCGACCTCGTACCAGCCATTCATTTATAATAAAGTTGTTTGAAAAAGAATAATACTACCGTTACAAAATTAGCATTGACAGTTCTTCTTGTAAAATGCGGAGATATATCTCGCCCCTTTCATAGCAAAAGTTTTGACAAACTGGTCGTTCATAATTCCACACCAAATGTTTAGGGACAACAAATGCTGAAAAAATTAATTTTTTTGCGGTTTTTAATTAGTCGACAATGTGAATTTTGCATATTATTGATGACATCTCTACTGAAGATAACCTCACCAGTCAGTATACATGCTTGTCAACAGGATGCCGATGTTCAATGAGCCAACGACAGAACTACATCCTCCAATTAAAATTCTTTGGTTACAAAGCTTGCACTTGATGGAGATGGTATGGGTATAAGCCCAACATTATGTAAGGTACATTCGTGTAGCACCTGTATTCCTAGATATTCTTCACACACTAGTGGATGGGGTTGTGTTCAACCATTTCTAATATCAATTCCTCTTGACCAACATTATTTGGTTAAGCGGTACCTTTGGGAAACGGTAAAGTTTTTCTTAGAAATCTTTGCGTTTAGGAAATCGCCTCTGATATTCTATAGTTGCCTGTCTTACATTTTTAGTACAATAACCATAAATGTAATGAATATCGCCATACTGTTTGTTTAAAAAAGACATTGCACTAACCTCTATGAGAAATTGTAAACGATATCAGGCTGACAATTGTCAAAACAAATGCTACTTATGTTTCTAATAAAGATGCCAATCCATAGTCTAATAGAATATGATTTTTTACGTTTAGCACTTCAACGTTATTGGTTGTAGTTTGGACAGGAAGCGCTTACGACATATTAAACAATTTCCACACTAAAGGACTCGATATATGAAGTTCGAATCGTGTGACAACCCTGTATGTATATATTTGCTTTTTTATATCCGATAGTCGACATTGAAGGATTTTGAACATTCTTTGATAGTGTAAGTACATTTTTTTCATCTCTTAATTCATAAACCGCCGTTAAAAATATATATCGCACTACGTTGTGATATATATTTTGGGTTGCCTATTTTTCGAATAGTAGGCTTGTACTCTCCCTTGAATCACCTGGTGATGATACAACGTTTCTTTCTAAAGGCGTCTTCAGCGGTCGCTTGATTCCTGTTTAAGTCATTTGAGTAGAACGAATCCAAATTTTAAAATTAAATATATTAGTTAAAATTAAAAGGCGACTCATAATTTAAAACTTAAGCCCCTTCTATCTGTAATACTATCTTTATGGGCAATATAAAATGTAATCCAGCGACAGAATGTTTCAATAAAATTTATATGCAAATTTACTTGAACGGCTTCGTGTATTTAAACGATTAAATTATGTGAAAGGACTTAAATTTGAATATTGAATATTTCCCTTATTAAATTTCTGATATAAACCCCGTCACTTCCGAATTAACATGCCATTCAAAAATGAAATTATTGGTAATAATCCAGCTGTAAATCATGTAATAATAACGTGAGTTTTGGGACTTGAGTAGCAGCAAGCGTGGGATTAATTAGGGCGGATGGAACACACGCCTGTTACTCGGTTTAATGGAAAAATATGATCGATTCTCCGGTGCTTTTGAAATGTATGAAATAATAATTGAAACTGCCAATGAACTTCCTAAAGATGCCATATTTCTTTCTTGACACGGTTGGCTGCCGGAATTGAATCTTCTGTAAACCGCAGGAAATATTGCGATGTATGTTTCATAGCTGCTAAACTTAGTTTATTGCTTGTTGGTTAAGAATTTAAATGGCTAGGTAATACTGAAACAATTTTAAGAATGTAGCAATTTTATAGTGAATACGTGATTATACAACGCACGCACACCCTGCATAGCTGTGATTCATTACTATGCGATTTCCAAATTCTTAGATTTTTTCGAGGATTTTTTGTTACAATTTTAAAACTGGCATGCGTTCTAGATTGCTTAAGAGCAGCCGCTGTTGCGGTAAACTTTCAATCAACAATTGAGATGTCTTCCTATATTTATAATTACTCAACTCGCCATATCTATTACTTAAAACTACAATTACCCCGCATAGCGATCTACCTTCTAAGAAGGCTTCCTCTGCGTTAAGCGGTTTCAGTTTATACGTATTTAGGTTGGAACTAAATCTGCCTAGCTAATTTTCTCTTTCTTTCTTATATGTTCATTCTTTTTGCTTTCGACGACAAGATAACCTTTTACCCAAACGGCATTCTGTTCTTCTTCTTCTGTGTATAGATCAACGGCCTGTTAATTACCTACAATGGAGTAGGTTCTATGAGCCCTCTTTGCACGTATGTCGGGCAGGAGGTTAGCCTAACCCGTCGAACAGAGAAGAGAAGTTCCACTACAAGGTTAACGATTGTCAAAGATGTTCTTATGACAACTGGGACCGACCGTTTTACGTACCCTCCAAAGCACAACCGGTTCCACCCAACCAAGCATTGACCAGCGTGGATTGTGCTGGACTACGAATACCGTTTGACCGGCGTCCGCAGCGTTCCGCTATGCAACCGATGACATTCTATTGAAGAGAAAAAAAGAACATGGAGATGTTTTGAGATAACAATTTGCATAAGTTTCCCCAGTGTGTAATTTAAAAGAAATTCAGAATATTTCATACGTTCTTCGAAATTTTATTTCCGATTTATATATATATATATATATATATGTATATATATATAGGATTAAAACATCATATAGCCGCATTCCTACACCTAGTCGCCATCTTTGTCTATTCTGAGCATCTTCCTCCTCTAAGTTCCTCTCTATCATGCTATTTCGGATACTGTCATTCCATGATCTTCTTGGTTGACCGATCTTCCTGTTTCCTGGCCGTATCCACTGGAACAATTTTTGGGGCCATCTCGTAGCATGTGGCAAAACCATTTTAGCACTATTTTCTCAATCCTCTCGACTACTGTCTTCTCTGCATTAATCCTTCGTAAGATTTCCTCAATTTGGACCCTTTTCAGTTTGGATACTCGAGCTCTACGTCTAAGATACTCAATTTTCACTGAGTTTAATTGTCCAGACTTCACATCATACTGTAACATAGATTTCATGAGCACGCCACCAATTTTCTTTTACGTTTTTTGGGAAATGTGTTTATCCCACCATACAGAGTTTAAGCTTCCTATTACTTTTTTGGTTTCCTCAATCCTGTGTTTAATTTCAGCTGTGTTATGACCATCTTTGTCAATAATAGTTCCGAAATATTTGAAACAATCCACTTACCTAATGTTAGTATTGTCTCCTACTAGTATCTCTTGCATCTGTATTTACAGCCAGATATTCTGTTTTATTTATATTTATGGTAATTCCCCATTCTCTGTAGCATTGATCCAATCGGCGTAGCATAAACTCTAGATCGAACGCATCTTGGGCAACAACCATTTGGTCGTCCGCGAAACTAATAGTAAATAATGTGTTATTCCCATTCCCTAAACTCTTTTCATCCATTCCTTTAATGTTGCTTCCAGATAAAAAACCAGAAGTGCTTCAGTATCTTGATAAAATCTATCTATATCAAAGGTGGCTAAAACATTGAATACAGTTTTTCTGGGTATTGAGTCATTTCCAATTTCTTGTCTAATTATTATTGGTGTTCCCGTGATTTCGTGGGATTCCAATGCTTATTTTACAGAAGATGTTCTTCTCATACTGTGTTCCTTTTTGATACGATAGTTCTCCTGTTCATTACGGGTTAGATTGAGATTCCGTTGATGATGATATCCAACTTTGTATTCAACTTTGGATCCTTCTTCGTTGCGGTCAGCCCGGCTGTTTCTTTCCGAGTGGTTTGTTGTGTCTACATATCTTCACCAGTCGTGTGTTTACCATTCGCGTTATGTGTTCATTCCCTTAGTAAGTCTGTTTCTTGATGATTTCACTAAATATTCTATGACACACCTTAGTATTGCTCTATGGTTGTATCTTAGTGTCTTCATTTCTGTTGCTCTTGTCATTTGTTATATCTTCGTCCAATAATAGTATCTTCCCCTTGTTGCCTTAATGTAATTCTGCAATACCTTTCAGTTTTATAGTATTTATTTCCCTTTCTTCTATTAACTTCCTTCTCGTTTCGTAGTACTATTTTCCAGTCATGTTTTTCGCCAATCGCTCGTGATATCTCCACGCACCTGTTGTAGTATTTTTCTTCCTGCTTTTATATTACCTTCCCTATAATTTTCTTGCTATTTCCCCTTCCTCTTAATATATTCCACCGCTACGTTTTTACCGATTTTTGCCCTTCTTTATTATTTACTATTATTACAATGATATTCTCTTTTTTCTCTTCTATTTTCTTCCTTATCATCTTTCAGTATTCTTTTCTTTTGATAATCTGCTTGATTTGATGATATTTCCATGTTTATTTTAAAATATTATGAGTTGTGAAATACTGTCTGTTTTGGTAGTACATTGCGCGCCGATGAATGTGATCATATTGGGACTCGGGATTATTGATAACAGTATTCGATTGATAATAATAAAAGGAGAAACCATCCTTTGTTACAACAAAATGTTCTTTTCCTTTCTCATTTCTTCCACTTTCTTGCGCATTAACTACCCATTTACACGTGCATCATGTTCACCGACATCATCGAACAGAAGTTTCAAAGCAAATTCCATCGTCTTATCCAGTGCGATTTCTATTAGTGTTTAAATTGTCATTTTTCTTTGTAGCGTCTTCTGTTTAAACACGTTTTTTTATTTTACACAAAACTGCTTGCGAAATTTTTAATTGTGCTAATATATTCGAAACTGTTAATTTTCACTTAAGCAAAGATCGCGTCGTTATTACGTCAGCCATTGCAAAGGGTTAAAATAGGACTGAGTTAGCTGCTGCCAACCACCCTGCAGGCTGTTAGCTTAAGAGAGGAAGAGAGAGGAGTCCGTTACCTCTTGAATTTGAAAAATACAAATAAAAAATGCATACAAACATGGTTATTGCACGTGGATGAAAACAATCCAAAGAAATACACCGAAGTTATGATTAATATAAACAATGTTTTTCCTGGTTCGTCGTATATGTCCGGCCCGTTCTCTGTGAAAGTAATAACAATACCCGAATGATACCATTATCCGTGATTATTCGAATCACGACGACCTGACGTGTACTGTATTTATTTCTCCTGCTTATATTTCGTTTCGTCTCGTAGTACTAATTGCTCTTGGTGTTCTTTTCCATCATCTCATGATACTTCCATACTATTTTTATAGTATTTATTCGTCTGTCCTCGTTTAAACTATTTGCTTTACCTTCTTTAGACAGGATATTCTTCTGCTACGTATTTAGCTTATGTCCATTTTATCATATACTTATGTATTATTCCTTCTCATCTCTGGATAATCTTAACTATAAATGTTCATCTCCATCTTCTTATATTACCATACCCTCTTGATAGTGTTTGTTTTCTCTTGATGTTCTTTTCTACGCTCCATAATGATTTTCGCACCCCCACTGCTTTATGTATTGTCCTTATAAATAATATTTCCTCTGTTTTCTTGTTGTTCTCCATCCCCACAAGATACTATTTTGTACTATATGTCGTCGTGTTCACTATTCTTCCGTAACATAGCAATGGTTTCTTGATAGTTACTAGTTTTTGTTTCCTTATTTACATATTATATTCTTTCTCTTCTATTAATAGTTTTCTTTATCTTCTGTTTCCTCTCATGATGTTTCTACACCCGGACTATCTATTTCTCTTTTACAAAATTTTCCATCTATTCTTTTGGTTGTCTTCTCTCTCGGAGTTCTCTATTCTCTTTAAGATATTCCGATGCTACACTTATAATGTTTATTTTGTTCCTATTATATTCTCTACTATTTCCTCGGTCTTCTTTCTAGCATATCTAAATGTATATAGTATCTGTTTGCCTATTATACAATCTTTCCTGTCTCTTCCTTGGTAGGTGTTTGTTTGAGTGGTCTTTCCTATTCTTTCATGATATTTGTACTTATTTCTTTCCCATTGCATTATATTTTCTCTTGTTCTTTAACATTTGACTTATTAAGTACATATGGTTAAATCTTGGATAAATTATTTTTGTTTGATGATTACATTATTCATATGATATTCAGTTAAATATGTTGAACTGGGTGTTTTTCCGTTATATCATAGTACTTACACTTTTGTTTGTTTGTCCCAGCTTCTCTTCTTTTGCGTTCTTCCTATTTGTCTTTTACCAGAATTTGGGATAGTTTCCAGTACGTCGTATTAATTTCAGCAAGCTCTTCGCAATATTATACCCCTTGCCATTCTTCTCTTCAACTTTGTTCTCTATTTGCTTCTATGTCACTGTGCTTCGGACGACCATTTCTGCCAACTTTACCGATTCTGTACTTTTTCCGAAATCTAATCTGAAAGCTGAAAATGCGGTTTTAAACTTACAGTATTTTGGTAAATATTGTTACTGCACAATGTGTTTAATTTAATATTTCTATTTATTTGTTAATTACTTTACATTCGATTAATTTTAAAACCACGAGACAATCCTGTATAATATTCACGTTGATTTGATTAAAACCGAATCCATTATAATTATTTAAAAGTCATTAAAATGCATTGCACTTACATTCGATTTGATCTGAATGAATGGGAATGAAAAAGTCCTGCTGGTTATGTAATAATGGATTCGGTTTTAATACAGTTCGCTGCACTCAATTAACTAAATGAGTTTTAATATCCTCACTTATTATTCACAATTCGCGCTCATATTTCATAACAATTCAGCCCTCCCAATGAAAACCCCGAATAAATATCACAGCCCAACAGTGATGAATTCAATTAAGTACTGTTTTCATGTCGTATAAGTTGTAACATAATAACGTAATTAGAGCGGCGGCGTAAGCCCATACAAATATTTAGACGTTTAAATGATGGGCACTATAACATAATCCCAGTGTACACAAAGGGCATAATTAAGTAGGCTTTTTTAACGCCTAAAACATAACGATAATAAAATGTATTTGGATAAGCTTTATAAGCCATCTGGTTGGCTGAAAGAGGCGGCCTGGCCTATACGGTTTTCCTGATAAAATGGCTAGCTTCTGGGTTTACATCCATGACGCTTCTATGTAATCAGCAGTTTTGCGAATTTACTGTTGCGGCGATTGTGCTGAATATTGACCCACCATTTTCCTAAATTAAATCTCCCCCCATCTCCATTAGACGAAATTGCTTGTTTGTACATTGAGGAATATTATTGGTTTGGCATTCCATTCAACCTTCGGATGCGATCCAGACTAAAATTTTGTAAAGATAATGGTCACACGGTTTTAAATCCTTTTTTATGTTCGAAATCCCAACGAAACGAGGTTGGTCCGTCAAGTGGTGATTATTTTGTCAGTGTTGGATTACCTTGCCGACAACGGGGAATTTGCCCGGCGAGTCAAATAAATTGGGTGCAGGCCATTCAAACTAATCAATAACTCAATATATTCACAATTTCAACAGGTTTTATTTTATTTTCAACATATGATATGTCATTTTCAAAAGCAATATCAACATTTATAGTTAGTTGACAGCACATTGGAGCTTGCTTTCGAATTTGTTTCTGGTATTATATTCCAAAACTTCCAATAGCCGGGAATTTATGAGCTCAATTTGCTCATTCATCAAGGTATAATTGTTAAAGTGTGTTTGTGGATTTGAAAGGCCTCGAGTATATCCAATTTACGTTTATCATCACAGAAGTGTAAAAATGTTATTATATTATTTGATGTCAATGCATGATTGTGTTCTAATAAATGTTTAGCGTAGTTATATATTTTTTGCGTCTTTGTATTTGTAGAAGCGTATGTGTTCTTTGTAACTAGTATCAAAATTTCTAATTGTCTGGCCTATATATACAGAATTACACTGTGAACAGTTTAATTTGTAAAACATCTGATTTTAATTGGAACTTAATGGAAAACTAACCTTATCCGACATTCGCCCAACGTAAGTTAAAGTAACTTAATTTCTGCGTTTTCACTATGATTTTACAGTGTCTTCAGAAAAATTTGTTTTTCTTCATCTGTTGTTATGTAATTGAAGTCCATTCTTAGGTAATAGTAACCTAATTTGAATTAATTTAATTTTAACTTTATGATTGTAACAAGTGTGGTGGAAGCTCAGTTGGTAGAGCGCTTGCTTTCTGAGCAAAATATCGATTTTGGCTTGGGTTCGAAAACTAACAAAACTATGCAGATTTATAAAAATCTTGTCTGCAACCCACCATACACACTTTCCCAATTCGGCTTGCAACCGTGGGATCTTAATGCTAAAAACCTTCTCTGGAATTTCTGTCGTTCGAATTCGACGTTAAACTGTAGGTTCCCCGTGTTTCTATCTTAGCGCCGAGGAGAAGCATGTGGCAGAGAAGAGGCCGATGCCCAATAGTGGGACGAAAAGGCTGTCAATGAATTGTAAAACAACGTAACCTGGTTAATGTTACCTAATTTTAACCTAATCTAAATTTTGATTATTTCTGCATCACTTTGTCTTAAGATTTTTAGACAATTCCCCTATTTAACTATAATGTAAGGTAGCCTAACTTGACTTACTTATTCTTCTTCTTCTTCTTCTTCTTCTTGTTTAGCCATCCATTCATGCCGTGAGGGCGTCGGGTCTAACCTCGCTTAAAAGTAACCTAAATTTACCAAATATTAAACTAACTTGCCTACAATAAATTAAACTAATCTATTATGATTTTAAACTAGCTTTAAATTAACGTTCTTTGCGCTTAATTTGTTCTAAAGAGTTCTTTAGAGAATTGTTAAGAGTTCTAATCTAACCTCACTTCAATGTAACTAGAACGCATCTTTAACTTTAACGTAACCTAAACCAAGTTTGGAGAAGAAGCAGAATTCAGAAGACTTGGACTCTAGTCCAAGTTTGCTCCTGAATGATTTTCTTCTCTGGCAAGTTTATTTGGTAATTGTGTATTTTATAATCTAACTTACTTTTACACTACTCTAGCTTCATTTAACTGTAACCTAACCTTACTTTAATGTTACCTTTTTTTCGTCTTTTTTCTCATTCATTCATACTACCCCCCTCCCCCCCCTGGAAACCGCTTTCGCATATCTTCAGGGAGGTGCGGGCGTCCCTTACACACTAACCATTCATGCAGCTTGCACCCTAAACATAACTAACCGAAAATGCGGCCGCCCCAGCTGAGATTCGAAACCACAGCGGAACGACTACAAATTCGGTGTGGCCTCGAGTGGCAACGCGTTGCCGCGCTATACCCCCAAGGCCCCTACTTTAATGTTACCTAGAAGCACAAATCTTCACTTATCTACTATAACCCGATATTCTTGCTACAACTTGAACCTCACCTAATCCAAGATTGCTTCTAAATGATTTTTTTTGCCCTGGTAAGTTTGTTTGGTGATTATTTCTTCCATAACAGAGCGTATTTTTATTTACTCTTGCTTGTTTTACTGTAACATAACCGTACTTTAATGTTACCTAAATTCACAAAACGTTAACCTAACTTAACTTACCTATTTATTATATTCTGATATTTCTGACCTAACCTTAATCAAGTTTGCTTCTAAATAACAGTTTTCTTCTGGTAATTTTATTCGGTGATTGTTTTCTTTTGTTCTAGCTTAAGCTGTTATTAATGCAGCTTTATTTTAGTTTAATCTTACCTAAACTCACAAGAGATACCTACTATATCCTGATATTTCTGACCTACCCTTAATCGAGTTTGCTTCTAAATAACAGTTTTCTTCTGGTAAGTTTATTCGGTGATTCTCTTTTTTTGTCTTAACCTAAGCTGCTATTAATCCACTCTAACTTTATTTAACTTTACTTTAATCTAACCTGAACTCACAAGACTTTAACCTAACTTACCTATTATATCCCGATATTTCTGACCTAATGTTAATCAAGTTTGCTTCTGAATAACAGTTTTCTTCTGGTAATTTTATTCGGTGATTGTCTTGTTTTGTCTTAGCCCAACTTTAGCTTTATTTAACTTTACTTTAATCTTACCTAAACTCATAAGACTTTAACCTAACTTACCTATTATATCCTGATATTTCTGACCTAATGTTAGTCAAGTCAAGCTTGCTTCTGAATAACAGTTTTCTTGTGGTAATTTTATTCGGTGATTGTCTTTTTTTGTCTTAGCCCAACTTTAGCTTTATTTAACTTTACTTTAATCTTACCTAAACTCATAAGACTTTAACCTAACTTACCTATTATATCCTGATATTTCTGACCTAATGTTAATCAAGCTTGCTTCTGAATAACAGTTTTCTTGTGGTAATTTTATTCGGTGATTGTCTTGTTTTGTCTTAGCCCAACTTTAGCTTTATTTAACTTTACTTTAATCTTACCTAAACTCACAAGACTTTAACCTAACTTACCTATTATATCCTGATATTTCTGACCTAATGTTAGTCAAGCTTGCTTCTGAATAACAGTTTTCTTGTGGTAATTTTATTCGGTGATTGTCTTGTTTTGTCTTAGCCCAACTTTAGCTTTATTTAACTTTACTTTAATCTTACCTAAACTC
>JABXWE010003236.1:0-65594 GCA_014611495.1 Limonius californicus | reverse complement strand
ATTATAATTTTTAAAATTTCATCAATAATTATTGAGGGTTCTACACAATTGCACAAAAAATGTTGTGTATACTGCGGCCGCGTCATTCTTTAACGTCCTCGAGGTTGCCTTGCCTCGGCCGCAAGCGGCCTCGGCGGCAATCTTCCTCTCCGTACGTTAAAGAATGATTTCGCGGCCTAAGTATACAAATAACTATTAATTAATTTTATTTTTCTTTATATTGCAATTAATTTACCGTTTTCCTTCCGGCTTAATTTTTCGAACGGTGCGTATATCAGAATCTTGCCAGGATGAGCATAGGTACTGTCCCATTTTCAAATACCCAGGTCTCGTCTAAAAATACGCATTGAAGTCCATTCTCAGACTCCAGGTTTCTGACATATTCTTGCAGGAAACGGACTCTTGCAAATGCAATATTGGGCAATTCCATCGGACCTCTTCGAGGATCATCCTTCTTGAACCGAAACCCAAGATTAATAGAATTGTCCACAGGGAAGTCAGTCCACCATAAAAAATATCTTTCCCTTTTAAAACTTGTAGAAGGGTTTTACAATTAACATATTGTTCTAAAAAAATAGTTGTTAGAAATCATAACGTTATTTAACACGTTCGCGGACAGTAGCGCAAACTGAGGTGCTTGCCGAATGACACATGTGTAACTTTGGAGTGGGTTAAGATAGAAGTGTTTTACATGTGGCTATCTAATTAGTTATGGCTTTTGAATTAATTTTTAGTAAAAAAAACCATGACGGCATTTGCCGCCTTGTCCCATAATGTCAACAACATTTAATTTGCAGGGACAGAACGGCATATGCCGACGTAGTATTTACTCAATGGGACATGGCGGTAATACCCGTCATCGTTATTACATATCAAAATAAAACAATATATTACATAAAATCAACTTTTTATTTAAACAAAAGCAAAATTAAAAACATTCTATTATAACAAATACTTAAAACTCAAAAATTTGTTACTAAATATTTATTTTATGCAATAATTATATAAAACTAAAACTGTTTCGTTAAATATCTGCAAAATTATTAATATTCAGTTCCAACAAATAGTACTTCAAAATTTTATAATTGTAATAACAATAATTATAATATTCTTCTGTGATAAATTTCGAAGCATGGTTACTTTTTCGTGGTGAAGAGTAATAACTGGTCATCTGGTCATTTCTATCAACACCAGACATGTTGTCATTGTACTTAGCTACTTCTTCTGGTTTCATTTTTGATTGGCCGTGTCTGTTCTTTATTTCAATAAGATTTGGCTGATATTTGGTTGTGATGCAAAGAACATCTCTTTTGTCCTTCCACTAAGACACATAAACTTTTTCATTTCTTTTCCAGATGTGTTCACCTCTTTTTAATTTCTTTTGTGTAACTGATTTTGGATTGCCTCGCCTGTTAGCCCTCAGCGTGCCTGTTGTATGTGTTTTTCGTGTAAGTAATTTTTTTGACAACGGAACACTATTGTAGAAGTTGTCCATGAAAAGATGATGGCCACGATCTAAGTAAGGTTGCATAAGGGAGAAAACAAGCACTTCAAGTTTCGAGATACCTTCAGTGTCTTCGGTTTTGCCTTTATAAATTTCCATATTTAAAACATACCCATCAGGACAACATAATTCATAAAATTTTATTCCGTATCTGGATCGTTTTCCTTTTATGTATTGACGGAAACTCAACCGTCCCCGAAACAGAAGCAGCGACTCATCTAAAGATATGTTTTCTGGTGGATAATAAGCCCGTCTAAAGTTAACAAGTAAGGCATTTAGCAATGAGCTCACTTTATTTAGTTTGTCTTCAGGATCAATAGCCCTATCGTAGCAGCAACTAAAACAGCGCAAGATCTGCTCAAACCTTCTTCCTGACATTACGTAATGAAAAGCCGGATGATAGTATAAAGGACTGAAGGAAAACATTTTCCTTATCGATGGAAACTTAATTTGACCCTGTAAAATACATAGCCCAAGAAAGGTTTTCATTTCAGTAATATCTACGGGTTTTATAGATGCGGTTCTGCTATATCTGCGTTGCGGTCTATTGCTATTTTTCAAAATTTTGGCGTAACTATTGGTAGACCTAACAAGCATATTCATTATATTATCGTCCCACAACTTTTCAAAGTTGCCAAATGTAACATTTGGGTGAAAATGGCTGCCCAAAAACAAATCACGTAATTTTATAACTTCTTCTGGGACAGTATGTCGCGAAGGATAGGACTTCCAATGCAATAGTTGACGGCATAAGCCGTCGTGTCGTTACCAGGCGATCTAAGTTAGACGGCATATGCAGTCCTGTCCCACGACATAGGACGGCATAAGCCGGCCTGTCCGCGAACGTGTTAATAAGATTATGGACACTTACTGTCTTTCACCATATCGTAAATCGTATTACGAATAGCTGCTTGATCAAAATCATCGATATCGGTGACATGCTTTTTTTTTTAAATATATCAGTGGAACTCGCTCGCACAAAATAACACGTACGTTAATAAAGTAAACACAAGCTTTAGTTCTGAAAAGAACTCTTTTTTGTAAAGTAAACGAAGAAAATAATGAGTGAAGATTGCTACAGCAAAGTACTCACGCTCGATGGTCACAATACAAACGTACTAAATTTCATAGATAACACGAAAACGTAAAATTCCCAACAGTATTATTGTTTTTGCCTGTTGCAGGAAAACTACGAAACATTAAATAATTATACTCAGACTCGTGTAATTATATTCCACGGTCTTGCAAATAAAACGACTTTTACTGCGTATTTTTTAATTTTTTTTCTTTAATTTATGTTGGCACGGCACAAGGACGTCACCACTTCCTAATACGACATTGATGACGTGAGTGCATCCTCTGAACGAAAGCACTTTACAAGTTCATATAAACTTCTTTCGTATAGGCCTTTTCTTCGGAGATATGGGCTCCCAAAGAGCTCCAATGGAATCATATTTATTTAATTAATTTTATTTTTCTTTATATTATAATTAATTTACCGTTTTCCTTACGGCTTAATTTTTCGAACGGTGCGTATATCAGAATCTTGCCAGGATGAGCATACTGTCCCATTTTCAAATACCCAGGTCTCGTCTAAAAATACGCATTGAAGTCCATTCTCAGACTCCAGGTTTCTGACATGTTCTTGCAGGAAACGGACTCTTGCAAATGCAATATTGGGCAATTCCATCGGACCTCTTCGAGGATCATCCTTCTTGAACCGAAACCCAAGATTACATAGAATTGTCCACAGGGAAGTCAATCCACCATAAAAAATATCTTTCCCTTTTAAAACTTGTAGAAGGGTTTTACAATTAACATTATTATTATTATTATCGTGATCCTCGTTTGTACCGCTTGCGCAGTGTCGAGGCGGTGTGGGGCAAGGCTAAGCTAGTTTGTGCTACAATTAACATATTGTTCTAAAAAAAATTGTTGTTAGAAATCATAATGTTATTTAATAAGATTATGGACACTTACTGTCTTTCACCATATCGTAAATCGTATTACGAATAGCTGCTTGATCAAAATCATCGATATCGGTGACAGGCTTTTTTTTTAAATATATCAGTGGAACTCGCTCGCACAAAATAACACGTACGTTAATAAAGTAAACACAGGCTTTAGTTCTGAAAATAACTCTTTTTTTGTAAAGTAAACGAAGAAAATAATGAGGGAAGATTGCTACAGCAAAGTACTCACGCTCGATGGTCACAATACAAACGTACTAAATTTCATAGATAACATGAAAACGTAAAATTCCTAACAGTATTATTGTTTTTGCCTGTTGCAGGAAAACTATGAAACATTAAATAATTATACTCAGACTCGCGTAATTATATTCCATGGTCTTGCAAATTTTGGCAAAATAATTAATTTTTTTTCTTTAATTTATGTTGGCACGGCACAAGGACGTCACCACTTCCTAATACGACATTGATGACGTGCGTGCATCCTCTGAGCGAAAGCACTTTACAAGTTCATATAAACTTTTTTCGTATAGGCCTCTTCTTCGGAGATATGGGCTCCCAAAGAGCTCCAATGGAATCAAGTTTAGTACACATAATTATTGAACCACCAGGTATATTCCAATTTTTTTTTAATATGATGTATACCGGGTAAGGCCCTTCAAATTACTATGCCAAAAAGTGAATTACTCAAAGCTGCAGGGACGGACTAGCTGTGACACTCATGACCCCATTTTTTTACGCCTTGTATGATAAGAACTTTGGACAACGTTTTTTACATACCTCTAACTACTGACTTAAAATTAAGTACCCCTCATTTATGTCGCTAATCCTAACCGTTTTCCAAAAAAACGTCATTTTATTGACACTGTTAGTCCCCTAAATTCTGTCGGGTTGAATATGAAAAAGAGGAATTTTCCCCTGTTACCAACATAGTTTCAATAAAAAATTGAACTTTAACTGCTTAGTTAAAAACTTCGTAAGAGGGCTCAACATGGGCTCCGTGAAGTCTGATACACTCGCGGGCACGACGAATTGAGGACTGCTGTACCCGCCACAATAACACACCATTGTTCCTTATTTGATCGCAATGAAACGTGATTCTCCGTAGAAGTTCCTCTCTACTATCGACCGGAGTGGAATACCCCAAGGTTTTGAGGTGTCCCCACAGGTAAAGATCCAACGGCGTTAGGTCGGGAGATCGAGGAGGCCAGGCAATAGGTCCTCCTCTACCTATCCAACGGTTTGGGTAGACGTTAGTCATGTGCTCCCGCACTGCAACGATGAAATGAGGTGGTGCCCCATCGTGCATGTAGTACATGTTTCGGCGGGTTTCAAGTGGTAAGTGCTCTACTAAATCGTGAAAAACGTTCTGCAGAAACTCCAAATAAAGTTGTCCATTCAGTCGTGCCGGCAATACGAATGGTCCAATCAAAAAATTGCCAATGATTCCCTGCCCAGACATTAATTGTTTGGAACTGATGTTGATGATGCGAAACAATAATTGCATGAGGATTTTCATCAGCCCATAGATGTGAGTTGTGTAAATTCATGGTACCATTTTTGGTAAACCCTGCTTCATCCGTGAAGAGAATAGTGCTAATAAAGTTTACATTATTTCGTTGCTGATCCAATAGCCAGTTTGCAAACTGCATCCTACGGGGAAAATCTTCAGGAAGCAGTTCATGCACTTTTTGCAAATGATATGGATATAACAGCTGTTCTTGAAGAACTTCCTGTACTATTGTTTTCGACGTATTGCGTATATGCGCTGATAATTTTCGAGTGGTCGTTGAAGGAGTGTCATCTACAGCATTTAAAATATTTTCCTCTAATTGCGCCGAACGTAAAGTTCTTCCTCGACCAGCATCAGTACTTCTTTTCCCAAAATTTCTTAAAATTATGAAGAAAAATAATAATATTACTTTATTAAATGGAATCGCCTACCATTCTCCCTTAGACGTTGGTCAACTCGTTGAAATGTTTTCTGATCTGGAAGAGTACGATTAGGAAATCTGTCGTGATATAACCTCCTGGCTTCCAAACCATTGCAAGATGCAAGACCATACATCAGATGCATATCAATCTCCATACTCAATAAACGTGTATTCCATATTTCGAATTATTTCACAATTAATTTCAACACGAAATCCAAAAATCAGTAAATTAATATCGAAGTAAAGAATCAATGTGTCCTTCCAAACCCTGGGCCAAAAATTTATTGCTGGGGGTGACTGAAACGCGAAGCACACGTACTGGGGGTCACGACCAATCACTACCAAAGGCCGCAACCTGTTTCGAGCAATGAATGACAATAACTATATACCTACGTCTTTTAACTGGTAAACCTACCTACTGGCCCACAGGCACTCAGAAGATCCCTGACCTGATAGACTTCTTCATAGCTGCGGGTATCTCCAGAAACTACTTTCTTGTCGAAGAAAACTATGACCTTTCCTCTGACCACTCTCCTGTCATCACTACCCTTGACACAGAAGTAATACTCAAACCGCTGAACCCTACTCTAGCCACACTATTAACAGACTGGGAGCAATTTCAAAACTATATTCAAGATAATATTAACTTAAAACAGCGCATTAAAGAACCTAAAGATCTAGACGATGTAGTTCAATACCTCACTGAACTTATTCAAAAAGCAGCATGGTTGGCTACACCGAAATTCAATATGATACAAACATAAATCAACAACGTACCCCTCCACATCCGAGAACTAATTGCTGAGAAAAGACAGGTCAGAGGAAGGCGGAATCGATCACGCAACGCTGAAGATAAACGCATATACAACAGACTGACTAGAAGACTCAGTAAATTATTGAAAGAATATCAAAATTCCTGTTTTGAAAATTACATCATGAAGTTAAACAAAGAAGATCACTCTATCTGGAGGGCCACAAAAACATTTAAACGTCCACAACCAAACATAACACCTATACAAAAACTAGATGGCGGCTGGGCACGATCTGATAAAGAGAAAGCCGACGAATTCTCCCATTATATAGCAGAGGTTTTCTCACCATT
The DNA here is from genome assembly GCA_014611495.1 of Limonius californicus. Classification (NCBI taxonomy): domain Eukaryota; kingdom Metazoa; phylum Arthropoda; class Insecta; order Coleoptera; family Elateridae; genus Limonius; species Limonius californicus. The sequence goes on along the minus strand of JABXWE010003236.1, from coordinate 59,084 downwards.
CGATGCAGTGCCAACAGCAAACACTGAGGAACCAGTTAACTTCTTGGATATCCCATGCCAGTTGTCACCACCGATGAAGTCTTTTACTCCAACTGAAGTATGTACTGAAATTAACGCTCTAAAATATCACAAAGCGCCAGGGTACGATTTAATCACAGCACAAATCCTAAAGCATCTCCCAAGAAAAGCTGTCGTTCTACTGACCACTATCTTCAACCGGATTCTCAGTCTGTCTTACTTCCCCATGCTGTGGAAATATGCTTAGGTCCTAATGATACTTAAACCAGGCAAACCATCTCATCTATCCAACTCTTATCAATCGATAAGCATGTTGCCCCTGCCAGGATAACTGTTTGACAGGCTCCTCCTACGAAGACTTCAAGATTTGGAGATGACTACCCTGATACCAACTCATCAATTCGAATTCAGGGAGCAACACTCGACAGTACAAGCCCACCGAATCATCAATTCAATAGCTACGAGCCTAGAAGAGAAACACTTTTGTACCGCAGCCTTCCTAGACGACAAACAGGCGTTTGATAAGGTGTGGCATGTCGGTCTATCATATAAATTAAAGCAACTGTTACCGAGTACCTATTATCTTTTGATAAAGTCATATCTCACCGACCGTTATTTCACTGTAAAATACAATAACCAACTCTCTACATATCATCCAATTAAAACAGGCGTCCCACAGGGCAGTGTCCTAGGTCCTCTCTTGTATCTCCTTCACACTTCTGATACCCCAGAAACTGAAAATACCTCAATTGCTACATTCGCTGACGATATCGCGATACTTTCTACACACAACGACGCAGCTGAAGCTTCACAACGTTTACAAACACACTTGATCAGTCTAAGCGATTGGGCAGACTTATGGCGTATCAAGATAAACGAAAGTAAATCTGTACAAGTGACATTTACGACAAGGAAAACCATATGTCCTCCAGTAACATTTAAGGGCACTTCACTACCGGTTAAAACCGAAACTTAGTACGTTGGGCTCCACCTTGACAGACATCTAACCTGGTACCCTCATCTAAGAGCAAAGAGCAAACAAATTGAACTAAAATACAAGCAAATGTACTGGCTACTAGGACCTAAATCTAAGCTTTCAACCGAAAATAAAGTACTGTTCTATAAAACAATCCTCATGCCCATATGTAAGTATGGAATCCAGCTCTGGGGATGCGCCAAAAAAAACCAATGTAAACATCATACAACGAGCACAATCCAAGATTTTCCGAGCCCTTGTAAATGCGCCTTGGTTTGTCAGCAATCGGACCCTTCACGATGATTTGAACATACCGTTCGTGACGGATGCAATAGAGAAATCTGAGTCATCTTACTTTGCAAGACTACCTGGCCACGAAAACAATCTCATGTTACAACTCGTGGACCCACTACCAACACGAAGGCTGAATAAACAATGGTCCATTGATCTTATTTGACGAAGAATGTAATTCAAGCCATACCAATAAATCCCAAGGGAATCATCGATGGATGAGGACCCCTACGTGCCACCACAATTAACAAATTTACTTAATACTCTTTTGTATCTACTAGAGTAGATTGTAAATTAGCGGTCTTATCAATAAAAAAAATCCGGAAAAGTGGAATTAATCGAACCCCTAATTAATGCCTGGTATCGCTACATTACAAGGAAAGAACTATAAAAACTGGTGAACAAAGGATGGCCTATTAAGTACTAAAATAGTTTAAAATTATTTAGTGTGTATTGTAATAAACGTTTAGGTGTATACTACATTATTATATATAATGTACAATTTAAATGTTTTAAAATAAATTTTAAATACCGAATTGTTTCTGTTATTTTATGGATCAACTTCTAGGCTATTATTATTACTAGTATTGTATTTAAATACCTGTATTATATTTGCAATGATGAAAAGAAAAATATTTGAAAGACAAAATGAGTTTAAACTGCAATTTATCTTATTTGTGCAACTGATGCAGAACTTTTTCACGCCACTGTATAATTGATGAAGTAAAAGAATAGTAACACATACAAACTAATTGAAATTGAGGAAGCTTAATAAAAAAGGAAAAATGTAATAAGTAAAAGCTGAAGAATTTAATAGTGCTTAACTTTGCACAGTGGTGGAAATATGGAATACTATTATGTATTACCATCCATAGTGGCATTCCGTATTGTCAAATCGCCAACCCTGGGTATGATATTCCGTTATGTTTCTTCTTCTCTTTTACAGAGGAACAAGTTCCTAATCTAAGTGCTGAATTTAAAAAATCAAACGCTGTAGAGGTTCAATACATGTATTGCATGTTTTATTCATCAAAACCAAAATTGCGGCTGCAAGCCGAATTATTTACGGTATTAATTCATCTTTACAGAATAAAGCAACTACAGAAAACCTAATCACCGTAATATATCCTGTGAGGAAGGAAATCCTTCTTTAACTATTAGCTACAACCTAGAAGAAGATATAAAAGAAGCAGGGAAAAACAATATTTCCACCAACTATTCGTAGCCAGACATAAACCGCATATTATTGCATGAATGTAAGTGATTAAAACACGGAAATAATATTTTGTAACATCCAATTCAGTAGATTGTTGCATTTCTTAGTACTGAGAAAAACAAAGGTAATATTTCGAAAAGTTTGTGCCAGCCCAATGTCAATAGAAGCACAAGCCAACATGAAACGATACAACCGTTGATTGAGAAACCCAATAATTCGTTGCTTGGCCAGTAGAATTGTGCAGGCGCAATAGTTCTTGCATTCCTACATAACTTACTTTTTCGTAAGAACTCTCTATTGCCTATTCTTCTCCTTTATAACCATATAGAATCTACAAATTCAAATTAATCAAAATACTAAAAACCGTCGTTTGATAGCATTTCCACCTGTACACCGGCGTCTGAAGTTTAAAAAATGAATATCAGAATAGATTTAGCCCTTGCATTTAGTCAACTAAAACCTAATTCTAGAAAAGGAACAAACTCAGAATGCAAACATGAATCGCTTGAAAATAAAAGATGCACATGAACGTGTACCCTAAGATTTTAACAAATAAAAATAACTTTTGACTGTCTTGACATTATGACATTTAAACAAATGTCAAAATAATTGGTTGGAAAAGGGAATACATATGTCCGTCCACTTTTTAGCTATTTTGACAGATTCATGCTGATTTAGAACAAGAAAATAGAAATTGCTGATAAATATAGATATATTGAGGTATAATATAAAAATAAGGATAAAATTATTCTAAAAATAATAAACCAAAAAAATACGTTAACATGTTAATAAATAAAATAGCATCAAAAACTCCCGAAGATTGAAATACCTATGTACATCAAATACTTGTCAACACAATTTATTATGGATATGTAAGAAAGCCAGCAAATTTTATACTATAACTGACGTCGAAGACAAAGCGTTGCCAAGTGCGTCAGCCTCAGCCGCAGTACATGGACACTTCCTCTTCCTTTTACGTTTCTTTCCGCAGCTCTTCTTCCTGCGTTTTTTCCCACAACTTCTCTTCTTTCTCTTCCGTGGGCAACTAGGTTTTCTTTTCCTTCTTGGAGTTCTACGGGCTTGTCGTCTATACTTGGCTTTTTCGCAAGCCGGAAGTGAACACCATCTCCGCGCGCCTTCGATGGCTACTTTGCATGCTGGCCAGCCACAGTGTTTTTGACGGAATTTTCGTAAAAAATTCAGGAAAGGGTTTCGTGTCATTTTACCAGGACAGCATTTCTTTTTTGGTGGACACGCTGGACGACGCCGTTTCCTTTTGCAACTGCGCCGTTTCTTTTTGCAACTTGAACGACGCTTTTTCTTACAGCCGGACGATCTTCTTTTGCGACTGCGACTTCGACTACAGTTTCCACATCCCATTTTAAATATAAAATTTCTTTAGTTTCACTTTTGAATTTTGTAAAATACTCGAAAGAAACAACACAGTAAAATTTTTAACAACCCATTTGAAAAAACAAAAGTAAATAAATGTGGGTACTATGGGTAACGGGTAATCAGTTTTTGTTAATAAAACGTTAAAATATATTTTGAAACGAAATTCAAGTAGGCAGTCTGAAAGCAATTTGCAGTCCTCCGTTTCCGCATTAATGATTAATTTAGAAGCACGTGTCATTTATTCCTCTGAAATTTATGTTATCACTAGTCATAGAAGATGAGAAAATTACACTCATTCCTTTTGAACAAGAAAGTTTAAAGATTGAGAGCAGCTGGACAAACATAGTAACAAATAGCGAAGTTCAAAAGAGAGGAATGTTAGGAGAAGGATGTCATGGCTACGAAACCAAAGAAAATGATTCAATTGCAATAATTCTATTCAATTATTTCGAAGAGCTGTATCGAAAGTTGAAATTATCATGATGGTGCTTTAACTTTGTAGCGGAGAGGGCACATGAAGAAACCGAAGAAGGAAAGAGAGTTAAAGATCAGATATGATTGTTAAAAGAGATCCCTTTACAGCGATGCACTTCGGTCAACCACTTTCCAAAGCTACTAGACGACCACGAAAGTCCGATTGCCAAGTTCTGCAAAATATTCTGCAACTGCTTCTTTAATTCCTTCATTTGACGAAAGTCTTTTTTGACAAATTGACTAAATCAAACAAAGATGGTAGATATGGCAGAAATTCGTATGGAAAAGTGCATTGTCTCGATGAGAAATGCCAGCAGTATTCTTTTAGTAACCAATAAATCTGTATCATTACCTTTCCAGAAGACTTTATAGACATTAACTTCTTTGATAACTGAAAATCCCGATGTTTCCATTTTTTTAATTCTTTTGTTTCCGGTGTACTGTGAGCGATCCATGTTTCGTCTGTTGTAGTAAATAGACGCATCCAATAACATTTTTCATAAAACGCTCTATACACTTCTAAATGTTTGTCTTCAAATTACTTTTTGATAAATTGTTAGAAAAAGCGGTACGCACCTGCCCGACAACTTTTTCATACGTAATTCTTCAGTTAATATATGAAATTCACCTTCATCTGAGATTCCTACAACCGCAGCTGTTTCAGAAGCTTTTAATCAGCAATTCCATAACCTTTTAATTGATTTTGCAATGATTCCTAGTGAAAAAGTAATGGATTTAAACTGTGGTCTTGTTTTACCCTTTTTTCATGTTGAAGGTGCGTGATGTGTACCCGTTCAGTCGTACGATGGCCGTAACATTTCTACGTATGCTCGTTGTTATACTTATTAGTTTCTGGCTTATTTACTATTCTTCTAGGGCCGTCCATATCTGTTCCCTTGGTACTTGGACCTAAGGCAGTTGTGGGTCCAGGAAGGCTACTAGTGCATCTTCAGTTTGATAACCCTTTTCTATAACTATTCGTAGAGTGTAATTATGTTCGATTTAATTTTCATAGGCGGAATGCAGCTTATTTGCTTGCTTGCCTTTTCAGATTGTGTTCTATTTTCGTCCGCAACCTCTTCTCAATTATTTTTGTATAAACCTTGGGGCCCACAAGTGCTAAGAATATGGCTCAGTAATTGTCCCAAATTGTGATTTCTCACTTCATGTATAGCAGGACTATGAGATTTGTCTCTCATTCTTCGGATATTCTTGCTGTTGTCCAGGCTTGTTGACATATTATTTTTATGTATTTGATATCCGATTTTCTTCATTTTTTGAACAATTCTACCGTAAATTCGTCTTCTCCTGCGGTCTTTCTCTTCTGTTACATATAAGCACATATTAAAAAATGCAGCATCTGAAATGAAATACTTACGAAGAGTCTGAAGAAAAATAGAAGAGATAGAATTAGAAACCGAAATATCACAAAAGAACTAGAGCAAATACTTCAGGTTGAAGAAATGGACAAAAAGAGTGAGGTGGTACGGGCACGTAACACATATGATTCCAGATAAATACTCTAAACAAATATTTGAAATGAGAACCGAATGGGAGAGAGGAGTAGGAAGACCCAGAACAGCATGGAACGACAGCATCAAAGAGACGGCAAGAAAAAGACCACCCAAAATGTTAAAGAAATGGCAGAAATGAGAAACGTCTACAGAAAATGTACAGAGGACCCAACGCCGTAAGACATAAATGGAATTAGAGAAAGAAGAATAAGAAATCTTCTGATATTATTTCATTTTTGGGCGTGTGCTGCGAGGCTCGTCTTCGCGCGTTTCACGACTACGTTAAATTCAGTAGTTCACTACAACATAATCAAAAATAAAGGAGTAGTCATCTAAAATATGTTTAATATCTGTTTGAATCTCCAGTGCCAATAAATCTTTTTTGACAAAATATCCAATTACAGTACGATATTCCACGTCGCTTTCGCGTGCTTCTTGCTGTTCTTCTCTGTTCATCCATAAATTTGCTTCCATGCTTTTTTCTTGCATCTTTTAAACCCAAATAGTCGGTGATCTAGTGGTTAGCGCATTTGCCTTTACATCCGAGGGACGCGGGATCGAACCTGGCCAAAGTCGGCGAGATTTTTCTAGCGGGGTAAAATCTGAAAATGCGCCTTCTGTCGGGTAAGAAGTAAAGCCGTAGGTCCCGTGCCACTGCGATGTGTGACACGTTAAAAATCACTACTGGAGTTGGAATTACCCCAGATAGGCAATACTTGGATACTTGTTTTATGTTGAATAATTGTGTATTGGCACTAGAAGCAACACTACGACGATTTTCCTCTAGCAATAATGTTGTATTTGTTTGTTTATTATTAAAATGATTGAAATTTCATCGACGAATAATGAATTTGCCTGGAATATGGACTTTTGATGTTTAGAACTAGTTGATTATCAATGTGTTATGTGACTATGGTTTATTTATTTGCTTTTAATCTTGTTTTCATTAGCAACAATCCTGTATTTATTTAAATATTTGTGCCTTCAGCTAAATTTTACATTTTTGATGCTGCTTCCGCAACATTTGATATTTTATTGTATTCCTTGAGGAAAATTTGTGTGTTAATTAGCTGTATTATGAAACAGGGCATCTTTTAGTGTTTGATTTGTGCGAAACACCATTGTATTTATTTATTTATTTGTATTTGTTTGGTTTGTGACCTTGAAATTTCCGTAATTGCTTAAATTCTTTGTATTTGTGTGTGTGTACTATATTAAAATGCATTTTATATGATAGTAGGGTGTGTGTAGATTAATTTTGTATGTTTGTATGTTTGTTTATTGTTAATTTGTGTATTTGTTATTAGTTTATAAGTTTTGTTAATATTAGTTTGGTTAGGGTTAATTTGTTATGCATCGTGTTGGGTATCTAGAAATTCCTTTTTTGATGTAGATTCCAAATCTTATTTTAGTTTTTTCCTAGCATGATGCATAATAAAGTTATTTTAGTTTTTAGATTTTCATGTAAATTTGGACCATTTTCATGCTTGCACGGCATTGGTCAATTTTCATAGTTGACAAGTTTGATTGATGTTAATTTGTTTTAAGATGCAAAGTTTTGTCTGGTTACTATAGTAACGATTATGTTTTGTTGAGAGGCTATATAAAGGAATTTTGGAAAAAAGCGCGTCACTTCTTATTAACTTCGTCACTTTTGATCTACTTCTCACTTTTTACTTGTCAATCACTTATTAAATAATTTGCTACGATTACTTGTATTTTATGTGTGAAAATGTTGTATACATTGTATATTTATCTACGTTAATCTCCTGTTCTGTGTGTGTTGAATGTTCAAGTTAAATAAATAATTAATAGAGTTCAAGTGCCTTATTTACCTGTGCTTCGTATAATTTCAACTACGTTTATAAGTGAAACTAAGATAATACTTACCCAATTTATTTGGTTCCGTCAAGTGCTATGTTCACCTTAATTAGACTGTCAAAGTGCTTCGTCTTTCTGATAATCCACTGATTATTAACAGGACGGTAATCAAGGATCGATAAATACAATCTGTTCGATGCCATCACATAACCTATACAATTTTTGAGTCATCGTATTTGGATCTACGACTTCAACAATTTACATACAAAAGGTAAAAGCTATTAATTTACCTGTGACCCGAAATATCGAGAATATTCCTGTGTGGAATTGGGAGGCCGTACAACACTGCAAATAAGAATTTGAAACCAATTTGAGTATCGAGCTGATCTACGGTGGAATTAAACAGCTGGAGTAAAGGTGACTTGGAAGCCAGAAGCGGAGCACGCGCATTAACAACATTCAAAAATCTAAAGGTTAGTACACTTTAAGTAAAGCTAGGTTCAGATTTATTAGAAATAAGTAGATTGTTTTATTGTGTATTCGTTCATTTAAGTTACATGCTTAATTTTGGCAAATTTATTGCAAAGGTGTTTTTGTTTATTCGAAATTCAAACAATTTTATTACATTTCGAAATTTAAATTTCGTTTCTAAATTAATTTGTCGTTATTCTTTAATCTAAACTAATACAAGCCTGAATTTGCAAACCCATCTGATTGCAACCTTGATTTTATTGAATTTAATTATTATTTTCTTTCAAAATTCAAGAAAAAGTTGTTTACAAGAGTCTCGATTTAAATATTTGTTGTGTGTGAATGATAACATTTTCATATTTAGCTCTCATCATTTATTTATAACTTTACAATTTATATTTACATTTAATAATCTTATTTTGACGAGGGTGTCTCACAGCAATATATATATATATATATATATGTATATGCGATTTTATTTACAGCTGTCGCCGTCTCTCGCTTCCAGATTTCCATGTCTGTCTATCGACCTAGTCTCCCTCCTGTAGACCTCGAATCCATAGCTTCTTGTACATCTTCTCGCCATCTCCTGGGAGATCTTCCTCTTTTTCTCCTTTCCGGAGATATTCATTGCCATACTTTCTTTGGCCATCTGGTGTTGTCCATTCGTTCCAAGTGTCCGTACCATAAAAGTCGTTTTGTGTCGGTTGTATCCAATTAATATTGAAATTAATATGTTTGCCAAAATCGAGATCATTTTCTGATTGTTCTGGGGTCCAATCAGTTCTTGGGTCAACTGAACTTTGTATGGCTACAGACAGAAATCTTTATGAATAAATCGGCGAGTTAAAGCCACGAAAAGCCCCAGTTCTTGTGAACGACGGGAAATTGACAGGTTCAGATACTCACCCACACTTTTCCAAAGGGCAGCAACATTATCGTTGGACTGAGTGTTTCGATTAGTACTGGTTGATCAACCACTGACCCGATTCTTTCAAATTTCTGTGAATTCGACGAATTGTGGCTATAGTAGGACGATTGTGTGAACCATATATTTCCCGAATTGAAAGAGAATTTGCCCTTTTTCATTGATTTTGCGTTTTAAATCATTATTTTCGTTCTAATTTGAATAGGCTGTTGTAAAACTAGTTCAATTTTACGTTTAAAAAGAACTAAAACCGCGGATCTATATTTTCTCTATCAAGTTCAATATTCGTAATACGAACTGAATTAAAAATAATTCTAAACAGAATGTCTTAAGCATATTCATAACTAGAAGTGAATGAACTGAGGTTGGAATACGGATTAGGGTGTGCCATGTCTTATCATATTCCAATTTCAGATGTAGCAAGGACTGTATTGCTATGCCTTATCTACATTTTAGTTTCCTCATTGTAATAAGCTTTTAATGGCCCAACGCATGAATGTTTCATTTATTGACTAAAGCTTGCGTATTAAGTGCTGGAACAAAAACACGACTGTTATATTAATCTCCTGTGCTGCATCTATCACCTCAAAATTTTTGTTATACCTGCAGTGTCCAAAATCATCAGGAGTGGGAAGCAAGTTGATAGAACCACAGAGTAAAAAGGTAGGTCCGAATCCATCCAGATGGATGGCAAGCACATAGCTAAGAACGATCACGAGAGAGACGAACGTTCATTGAAGCAATAATAAATATTATCATTCGAGTTTCTTTCTCTGCCGGAGGCAACTGCGATCTGCCGTTTTCCTTTTAATTCAATTATTATGTTGGTGACAGTAAAATTCCTCTTTTTCATATTCAACCAGACAGAAGTTAGGGGACTAACAGTGTAAATAAAATGACGTTTTTTCGAAAACGGTTAGGATTAGCGACATGAATGAAGAGTACTTAATTGTTAGTCAGTAGTTAAAGGTATGTAAAAAATGTTGTCCAAAGTTCTTATCATACAGGGCGTAAAAAAATGGGGTCATAAGTGTCACAGCTAGTCCGTCCCTGCAGCTGTGAGTAATTGACAACACTTTCTGGGATAGTAATTTGAAGGGTCTTGCCTAGTATACATCATATTAAAAAAATGGAATATACCTGGTGGTTCAATAATAATTATGTGTAATAAACTTGATTCCATTGGAGCTCCTTGGGAGCCCATATCTCCAAAGAGGAGGCCTATTCGAAAAAAGTTTATATGAACTTGTAGTATTCTTTTTACGTGTTTTTTTCATATCCAGGAGATTTCCCACATTTTCCCGGACACCCTGTATTACTTCAGTACAAAATTATGATTACCAGACGGAATATTACTAAAATTTTGTTCCAATTATTAATCCATAATTCTACAAATAAAAAACACCAACAAACCGATTTAAAAATTCTTATTTAATGATGCTGTGTTACGTCAAATAATATATTTTCGTATTTAGTGGAATTAAAGCTGTGCGGACAATCATAATGTCAATTATTTTTGCTATTTTCCTACACTCGTTAATAGTCCACAACAGCTTAGCTTTCAATGTTTGGTGTTTGTGGTCACCCTGTAATTTTAAATGGCATAACATTAACATGTCATCAGCCCAATTCTGTAAATATTTTCTTAACAGTAACAAAAAAAAAATGTGGCAAAAAAACTAGTTATTATCAAATGGAAAAAATGATTGACTACGTTGAGTCACATAATATTTTACCGACAGGAAGGTGTCGCCCAAATTCAACGTGTATACGATTAATGATATCTTCTACATTTTTAGAAAATTTTTATATATCCCCTTAGCAAGTCGGTGGAAATAATTATGCAAACTTTAGAAGTTGATCTGCACAGACATTGTAGGCTGACTTATGGACAAATTTAGGTATTAGTCAATTCCCGTTTGATAGAACCCATGGTCAGAAAAATTTAAATTTGCGAGCACTTCTAAATAAAATGGAAATTTAATTCCGTAAATTGTTAATTTTATTTCATGGTACAGAAGTGTAAGAACAACAAGCAAGAAAACAATATATAAAACAATGATCTATATTCTAGACTCTAGAGTATTATTACATACAGAGCAGAAGCACGGGATGTGAATAAAAGAAAATAGAAGTGAATTACCGCCACCCTAATTTACTACTTAAGTTGTAGGAAATGAGGTTGGATAGAATACGAAAGGAAACAATAAGGGAGATGATGAAAATGGAAAGAGACATTACGGACAAAATGCATAAGTGGCAGTTAGTATCGTTTGGACACGTGAATAGAATGGAAGGTACAAGGTATAGTACAAAGGTATTAAAATGTATGCCACAAGAAAGGTTGAAGAGGGAAAACCGAGACGTTGTTGGGGAAGACGATATAAACGAAGCTATAAGAATAAGAAGAAGATTGTTTTGATAGACTTAGGTAACTGAAAAAGTAAATAAAATAGGGCAATGGAATATAAGAACTCTTTACCAAGCAGGAAAACTTCAACTAGTGATAAGTGAAATGGAAAGGTATAATTTAGGCATTATGAGGTTAAGTGAAACTAGATGGAAAAACAGCGGTGAGAAAGTGAGTGGTAACCATAGCTTCATGTACTCCGGGCTAAATGAAGAGGATGATATTAGAGTGGAAACCAGTGTCAGAGAGAATATTAACAGTAAGACTAAATGCAGAGAGGGAAAAAATAACAATAATACAGCGTTATGCACCGACAGAGGTGGCTGAATATGAAGGAAAAGAAACCTTTTATAACCTTCTCAACTATAGCTGAAATAAACAAAAAAGATGTAATTGTCCTAACGGGCAATTTAATGCCAAAGTTGGCAATAGTAACAAAGATCTGGAACGCATAATAGGGACTCATGAATTTGGAGAACGAAATGAAAATGGAGAACCACTGCTTGAAATAAGTGGATTATACAAGTTACAAGTAGGGGGAACACTTTTCTTACATAAAGACGGCCATAAATATACCTGGGTGTCGCCTGATTACAAAATGGTAAGTCAAGTTGATCATATGTGTATAACTTCGAGGTGGAAAAAAGATGTTACAAACAAACGAGGTGCCGATGTTAATACGGATCACCACCTAATCTTAGCAAAAGTACGACTTAAGTTCAAGAAACAGAAAAAGAGAGATTTAAAAAGCAAAAACATGCAGTACAATATCGAACAAGCGAAGAAAAATTAAGATATTAAGCAAAATTTTAATATAGAAATGAGAAGAGAAGCAGAAACAATTAATTATGGCGATTCAATAGAAAAGGTGTGGAAAAACTGTTAGATGGAAGGAACATTTTGAAGAAATTATGAATATTAGAAGAGATACGATACAACTACCTCAAATAGAACATAAACAGGAAATACAAATAGATACAGACAGTTCAACCAGAAAACAAATGAAAAACGGTAAGGCCTCTGGCATAGACCAAATTACAGTAGATATGTTAAAATTAGATAGCGCATGTTCCACAGACATCTTGTACCCACAGGTAGAAAAAGTCTGGAGAGAAGAAATATTTCCAGAGGAGTGGTAAGAGGGAATTATAGTAAAACATCCATAGAAAGGCGAACAGAATGTGGGAATTGGAGAGGAATAAGTCTATTGAGTGTAATAATCAAGATCTTCTTTAAAGTAATACTAAATAGGACAATGAAAGTTCTAGACAAGCATATCCATAGTGAACAAAGTGGTTTTCGAGCAGGTCGATCTTGTGTCACAACTATAATTTTTATTCAATTAATTACAAAAAGGCGTTTGACTCTATATGCCGTGAATGCATTAGGACAGCCTTAAGAAACAGGGGGCTACCAGAGAAACTAATATCACTCATAAAAATAGGTTATACTGGTGGTAGGTGCCGAGTTTTGCATAAAGCGATACTAACAGAATCTTTCCCTACAGAAACATGAGTAAGGCAAGGATGCATCCTATTGCCATTGCTGTTCCTTATTATAGTGGAGAAGGTTATGAGAAAAGCAGTTAATGGGAAAGGAAGAGGAATTACCTGGAATTTAACAGAAAGTTTAGAAGATTTAGAATATGCTGATGACGCATGCATGATTTCACACAATTTTCAGCAAAAGTGGGGGACAAAATGGAGGCACTACAAACAGAATCAAGTAAGATGGGCCTGAAAATAAATACACAGAAGACAAAGTTAACGAGAGTAAATGTGCAAAATACAAATGATTTGCAGTGTGAAGGAGAAGTTATAGAAAAAATGAACAGTTTCAATTATCTGGGTGCCATAATAACTAGTGTTGGTGGGTTCCTGAAAAACGTTGAACAAAGAATTAATAAAGCTAGAAGTGCGTTCTGTAAAATGAACAAAATATGGAGAGCGAAAGACGAAAATAAACACTTAAGCTAAAAGTTTTTAATACAATACAACAGTGAAACCGGTGTTAATATACGGCTGTGAATCATTGTGCGTCACAAACGAAATTAAAAGAAAACTACAGACTTGTAGACAGATGTCTGAGATATACATTAAGATTCTGGTGGCCTGAAAGGATAACAAATGAAGAATTAAAGATTAAAACGAGACAACAAAACATAAACATACAAATAAAGAGAAGAAAATGTGGATGGATAGGCCATGCCTTAAGGAAACATATTCGCGAACCCTCGAGAGCAGTGTTGAAGTGGAATCCAGAGGGTAAAAGAAGACAAAGGCGACTGAGAAAAATATGGCGCAGAACAGTGGAAGAAGAAACAACTCACAATTACAGAGCTGGAGAGGATAGCAGGAAATATAGAACAGTGGAAATACTTTGCAGACACCCTATGTGTATATACAATGTGTTTCTATAATAGTTAATCAACGTTTGAGAGCATATAAAACAAGAAAAATAAAGACGAAAATCATCAATAAAATTTTTTGAAAAAGTGTATACTAAGGGAGATACAGCCCCTTAACTGTCAGCTTCTAAAGATAAGTTTAATTTAATATCTCGCAAACCATAAGTGATAAAATGATAAAATTTGGTATAGATAATATCTTTGTCATATTTTATCAGATAAAATTAAAATAATTAAAATAACTTGTCCAGGGGTGTCTCTAGAGAGCAGTGCGAAGGGTTAATTTACCTCTAACTTTTTTGTCAGTAATTTTTTAAATGTTTTTATTGAAAATTATGATAAATCAAGGTATTTTAAGAAAAAACGGTACTTTTAATAAACTTCGATAAAACCCACCGTTTTAGAGTAAATTTAATTTTAATCTAATAATCAGTTAATTTTTTTAAAGTAAGCAGCATATCAACATACTCAGAAAATGAGTATTGAGGCATTTTTGCACTTTAATTCAATGTGTCAATAATTTAATCTGTTAATAATTACAGCATTTATTTTCATGGCCAATTCCTTTTTGTTTTTGTTTTTATTGAATTGATCTAGGGTTGGAGTGTATTGTAGGTATTTAAAATAGCGAGATCTAGGACGCGGTTTTCTAAGCATCTCTAAGCACTGCAATCATCATTGGCTTATTGTACACCCTAACTAATAATTTTGCCTATCTGAAGTAAGTAAGGCAAATGCGCTAACCACTAGACCACAGAGGCTGGCTAGTTAGGGTGTACAAGTACAATAAGCTAATAATGGCTGCAGTGCATAGAGATGCTTGTAAATCCGCGTCCTAGATCTCGTTCAATCAAAATACATGTATCAAAAGCAAGCATCTTGTATGTATTATGCTCTTTTACTGTATGATATACAAACAGTACGCTTAATATTTTTGGTACTATAAAAATTCATTGGAACTAGTGAAAAGTACATATCGAGATCGAAGGTTACATGTATAACCTATCATTGTAATGTGTATAAAAATTTAAACCTCGCATCGGAGGATGTAAATTAATGGATATGCCATCTGGTAGTGTAGATAACACAATTCAGGGTAAATGAATGGATGCCTTAACGAGACTATTTCAATTTATCATCGAGGTGTTAAGACATGAATTGGAAAAACAGTTAATTTTTAAAGTTGCAATAGTGAGTATGCAGGGGATATTCACAAGATATTTAACGATAATACGTTTCCGTTATCTGTTTTACAGACGAGATTTCGTATTATAGATGATAGGTTAAAGATTAACAACCTTGACTGATTTGTGAAACTGACAAGGCAGTTTGAGGATATTTCTTTTACTATCAACATAACAAGTAAGTGTTGTAGGTTACAATTTGTAAATAAGAAGTGTATGCATTAGTTGCTAGTAATTACGGAATATAATTATACATAGTAATTATGTATTTACGTTTTGAAGGTATCCTAACCTTACTTTATATATTCGTCTGCTTGTGTTTTGTATTAATTCCTCAAATGAATACTCGTAAGGTAAATTGCAGCTGGGGATGTTTAGATCTAGCACCTTTTTAATTAGTTTTAAATTACTCACTATAAAAAGTATGAATTTCCAAATTTTGTTTTCTAATACAAATCATTTTAAGCTAATTTTTCTGGGTTAATATGAAGATTTAGAAAAAAAATTGTTTTAATATTGTAATCCAGATTATTAGCTGAATTTTATTCAAGATTTTATATTTCTTTATTACAGAAATAATAGTATTAAAAATAGTAACAAATCAATATGGATAACCAAGCCTCTAACAAAGCAAATGCATCGGAAAAACTTGAAGAAGTTCAGAATGAACTGCATTGCAGCATATGTCATGATTATTTTGTGCAAGCTTCAACACTTTCCTGTTCACATTCATTCTGTTTTAATTGCATAAATGCATGGAGGCAAACGCACACTGACTGTCCTGTCTGTCGACGAGAAATTTTTGGTATGGCCCCTAGTCGGGCTTTGGACAACATGGTAGCTGCTTTAGTTGATCGTACAAATTCAGAAGCAGCAGTGCAAGCAACCCTGCAACAGTTTGGTGCGTGGGTTAATCCAGCTGTAGCTGCCCAACAACCAACCATTCGAAATCAATCCACAAATATTAATCAAGTAGAGGATTCAGACTTTGACGATCAAGAAGAAGAAGAAGAAGAGGATGAGGATTGGGAAGATGACGAAGAAGAATATGAATCTTATTCGGGCGGTAGTTACAACGCAGAAGAAGAGGAGTATGACGGGGAAGAAGAGGAGGATGAAGAAGAGGGCGAGGAGGAAGAAGAAGAAGATGATGATGAGGAAAGTTCTGATAACGATGATGAAGAATTTTCAGATGATGGTAAATGCTATTTACTTGTTTTGATGTAGGAAATATAAATATATTGTTATTTTTATGATAATAGTTGCAAAAAAAGTAGTTTTGAATAATAAATCAAACAATTTTGGTGTTTTCAGATGAGTATGAGGAACATGTGAGGAAAAGCAATGAAAATAATCCTAATAATGATGAATATTGGAGAAGTAGGGGCTGGTCCGGCCGTCCTGACAATTGGAGAGGTGACATATTAAAATTTGTTGTTAAATTAAAATTACTTGTTAAAATACTAAATAATCTAGGTTTTTCTAAACCACTTCCTAATAACACACACTGTAGCAAGTATACTACAGGGATCGCGCAAATGGTAAGAGCTAAAAGCTAGATTAAATAACACAAAAGTTACCTACACAGGAGGGAATTTTAAATCTATTTTTGTTTTCTTCTATTACAGTGATGTAGAGTTTAATGTATGGAATTTCAAAAAAGCAGTACTAATAACAACAAAAACAAATGAACACACAAAGAGACAAAATGAATAAAAAAGAAATTTTTGTAAATTTTATATTGAAACAATAAGTTATTGTTTTTTCATTTCAGTCATATAATGGTTGATCTACTTATTTTCAAAAACTGTTGAAATTATTGAGAGAAAGCTTCTAATTACAATCAAAATAAACGAGCTCAAAAAGAATTGTCCAGGAAATAAACAATTGAACAACTTGCAATTGGCAAAAGCAAGCTTTTTTCTCTTTTTCCACTATATAGTGGTTTGTGTACTTATTTAAAAAAGTTGAGATATCTAAAAAAAATATTTCCAATAATAAAAAATACATCAATAAAACGAACAATTGAACAACTTGCATATGCGAGAAGAAAGCTTATTTTTTTTCTTTGGTGGAAGATACGGTGGCGGACAGTAGAGAAAGAACGAGAGTTCTGGAGCCTCCCGAGCTGTCCCCCACCAACCACTTTTAAGGTTAGACTATTTAAATGTCATGGTCGCTTTCTCCAAGGTCAGGCTATTAATATAATAGGTTTCACTTTGAAATGCTAAGGTCATGAAAATATTATAAACACTGAAGTTTCCCGTAAGAATGTTTATGTATCTACATCTTCCCAATCCGATGACAATGAGGTTGCATCGTCAGGATGGGGAGATGATAATTACTTTTCTAAGGAGAATGCTGCCATGCTGGATGCTTTTGTAATAGTTAATTAATAATTGGCTATTTAAGAAAAACATTTTTAATAACAACAAACGTAAATAAACATACAAGACGACAAATTTTTTTAAGAAACAAATATTTGAAAATCTTACGCCTATACAGAGGTAGCTTATTGTTTTCTCATTTTAATGACTACTATGTACGTATTTAAAAAAACTTCAGAAATATTTAAGAAAAAGACTTCTGATAACAACAAGCACACTAGCTTAATAGCAAAACTTACCGGAAATAGACAACTGAACAACTAGCAACTGTCAAATGCTAGCTTATTTTTCTCTTCAACAAGATAACGGTAGTGTAAAAACTACAGAGGTATTTAAGTAAAATACTTATAATAATAGGACGAAATTTACCACAAATATGCACTTGAACATTTTGCAGCTGTGCAAAGATAACTTAGTTTTTTCTTTTTCCAGTGATATAATCGATGATTCTCTTTTGTTTAAAATCTATAGAGATATTCAAGGATACCTTTTTTAAGAAAAACAAATGTGTGGCAAATTTACATGAAGTTAATAAATGAACAGCTTTTAGTAGTCAGTTTAGCTTGTTTTTTTCTCCTTCTAACAATATAACTGTCGATGCACCTAGAGATATTGAATAAACAGTTTTATACGCAACAAAAATAAAATTTACAAGAAATCAACAATGGCAGTATTTTGCAGTTCTCAAACAAATATCAATGAAACTGACTGATGTAGCATCTTATTATTACAGTAAATATTGAAAATGCTTTCCATATCCATTCACATTCACCATTTATAGTATACTAATCAAAACATTGCTAAGTATTTTAAATTCTATTTGTTGAGCATTGAGCTAGAACATCAACAAACGCATGTGTTTGACTCTCCCGAGCTCGCGCTGTAATTGGTCTACGCTAGATAACGCTAATGTCTTATTACTTAAGGAGTAATTGACGCTCAAAATCTTTACTTTGCACTCGTAATTACCGGGTTAAGTTTGTGTGCGATTTGAGCAGTGCTTGTCGGTTTTCGGAGCGTTTGTATAATGCCTGGTGCTTATTTCCCTAAAATGGAGCAAGTTGTTCTAGAAACGTGTAATCGTAGTGGGCGTCCTACTACAAAAGAATTCTGACGGCGCGAACGTTAATTTAGAAACGCAAGGAATATTACGTAAATACACATTCGATAAATCATCACACTTGTCAAGCGTTTGTTTACGTTCTAGCTCAATGCTCAACAAATAGAATTTAGATGTCTGGACTGCCGATCTGTTGTGAGCACCATCTTGTTGAAAATCATCATAGTCTCTTAAAACTTCAATGACAAGAAAAACATATATGATTTTAACTTGTTCAATTGTTTATTGTTTGTAAATTGTGTCTTATTCTCCAAAGTGTTTTTCTTCAATCCCTCTACTGTTTACAAAAATAAGTAATGAACAAAACAAGTTATTTCTTGATAATAATCAAATATACATTATGCTTTAAAAAATATTTGTGCAATCTTAAAAAAAACAAATGACAATTACAAAAATATTTTTTGTAAATAGTACTAACAAGCATCTACAAAGTTTTTCCTTTAAGATTTCTTTGTATTTCTACTTCTGAATGAGATATCTAATATAAAAAATCAGTCAAGTGCGTATTTTCACTAATAGCTACTAGCTAGTATGCTATACAGGGAATTTTTCTTTTTAGTATACATAGTCTATGTATACTTTTAAAAAGAACGCGTCAATTTCGCCTATTGTGTAGGTAACCAACTATACTGACAACTAAAAATCGCAAATAAACGTCACTATAGTTGTGAATTATTTGAGTATCAAGGTTATGTTGATGCAGTGTTTATATTAAATAAGTATTTCACCTTGTAGGTATATAGGACGCAGATGATGACTTATTTATATAATATAAAAATCGACAGGATGGTTCTGTAAGGTCCGTGCACATTATATTTCTTTTGTACAAAACACATACATAAGCGGCAGAATGGTGTAATGGTCAGCATACCTGCCTTCCAAGCAGTTGATCCGAGTTCAATTCTCGGCGAAGGCAAACTTTTTTTAATTATTATTATTCAACGTAGCATAAAATATTTCATTTCATTTCTTCGGTTAAAACGTGATTACTTTCAGTTTTTATTTTATGGGAATTTATTACGCATACTATATATTGGGAACAAAAGTAGGTTTAAAGTACACTCCTAAGTAGGCAATTTCAACTCATTTTAACGGACCTGGTATTTCTTGCCATTTGGGAAATGTCTGCAGTGTAACTGCTGTACAAGACAGTGTATGTTTTGCATATACTTATAGCTTAAAAAAATAAATCTTTCTGTGTTAGTTAACTGGTTTCTTCTTTTTCAGAGTTGATGCACAGACAATAATATAATAGTAATGATATGCACCAAGGAGAAATAATTGTTTCTTACGCAATGTGCCACAGATTAGGCTAGCAGACTGACTTAAAAGTGATATATTTTTTAATTTAAAGTGTTGATTTCGATGTTATTGTATATACATGATGGAGCCATCATAAAACTTTAAAAGTATTGGACATTCTTCCGTTTCTGGTGATGGTTCATATATATATATTTTGTATAAATATTTTAATATGGGGCAGAGAATATTTATATTGTGGAGCAATTTAGAGTTGATGTAGCAAGAGTATGTTTCAGTTAGGCGTAATAGTTTAAACAATTTTCATCACAATTTCATCTGTTTAGAGAAACATTTAAATTAATTAAAAATTTGAATTTACTAATTTCAGTAATTTTTTTGTATGTAAATGTATAAAACATAAACTGTTTATCTTTATAAAAGTTGAATTTCAACATTTAACTTAATTTGGGCCATTTCCTTGCAGTTGCAATAAAAGATACTTTTGGACACCAATGGCATGTCCGTTAAGGAAAAGAATGGAGAAGCGATTAGGTGTTTTTTTTTAATTTGGTTTCTGTTGTGAACACTGACAATGATATACATTTTAATTACTGCTGCAACTATACTTTTACAATAACGCTGTATAAAATTATTGTAAACTAAATATAGAAATCGTTACTCTTGTTTTATCAATCTTTGGAAATCATATTTGTGTTTAGCAACTATTGCAAACAGTATTGTACAATTTCATAAATTTATTAAGGGATTCATTATTTAATTTTCAAATCTTTGTTCTTATAGATATGTATTTGTTAATAGTATTTAAAATGAAATATATCCGCTAATAAATATGTTACCTGAAGTGTTTTTTTTTTACCATCAAAGATTTATTTTAATCTGACCAGCATATTTGACAAATACGCTAACAATTGTGCACTGCACAAGTACATAATTGTGTAAGTGTTCCCAAGATTGGTTTGTTTGATAAACCTTGCTTTTGAGTTACTTGTTCAAATGCTTATATTAATAAATGCTTAACAGGAATGCTGAAGTGAAAGAGATGCACATCTTCCTTACAAAGTGCAATAACAACTAATAGGGGGCCTAAGTAATTAAATTTGGAGCATTTTTGAGATGTAGAAAATGTTTGAATTTTATATAGAGTATGGCTTTCCTACTGCAGAAGGCTTTCACTACGACTGAATATTTTTGGAATGGAGCCTCAATTTGTTGCGTTATTTATATGACCCCCTAGAAGTTTACTGTCACACTTTCAATAATCTTTAAGTGTATGACATTGTTCTAAAACCAAACTATGAACTTGGTCTTTTGAATAAAAATCTTGTACTGAGGAAGTATTTACTTCTGTAAAATATTCTATGATTTCTCAACACTGAATTTTATACAAACAAAATATATTTGTTTTTAAGGAAAGTACCCTAAACTACTATTTTCTGTTTTTTAAAATTTAATATATATATAATAACCAAATTACACATCTTCAATTCGAATGTAAAGGCTGTTCTATTATACACCTGCGAAACCTGGAAGGTTACAGCAGCGCTATCAAAAAGATACAGGTATTTGGGAACAGATGCCTGCGGAGAATCTGCCTTATACACTGGCCAGAAACAATTTCCAATGACAATTTGTGGCCGATCACTGACCAACAAGAAACTTCAAAACAAATATGTAAAAGGAAATGGAGCTGGATTGGACATTCGTTAAGAAGACCAGAGAGCGAGATTCCTAAAATGGTGCTGGAGTGGAACCCACAAGGAAGGAGAAGACAAGGCAGGCCACAGATAAGATGGAGGCGAGTGGTACTCAAAGAGGCAAAGAACAATGGAAAAAGCTGGAATTAAATCAAAATGCTAGCACGAAAAGCTCCAACTAGGAGTCACGGGAATATATATATATAAAATTTAATACCTGTTTTAGATTTGCAATAGTTACAATAACCATTACGAATCTAAGAGTTGAAACTATTTTTTACATTTCAGAAATGCTCTAAATTTACCTACTTAGGATTCCCATTAGTTGTTGTTGCCCCTGTTAAGCTGTGTATGGTATTATAAATTTCGCTTTCCATTTTATTAATACCAATAGTAATAGATTATTAGCAGAAGTAAACGGGTAGAATTATCAACAAGATATAATGGAATTACTACAATGAGGTATGATTGCCTATAATTTATAAATTATTTTGTAATAAAAAAGTAAAATGGTATCTCCTGTGAAACCTATTAGTAATGATGAAAATAAACACACTAAGAGAACTGAGAAATGGGAATATCACTAGAAGGAGAAGAGATGGAAAATACTGAAGATTCTGTTGCCTAGCAAGTATACTGGAAAATAATGGAGGAGTAAAAAAGATATAAAGAACAGAACAGGAAAATCACAAAATGTATTCTATATGCTATGGAAACATGGGAATTAAATGAACTGTCTACAAAAACCAAGATCAGAATATTTAATACAAATGTAAAACGCGTAGTATTATATGGAGCAGGAAGATGGAAAATAGATAGAAAAAATACAAGTGTTTACCAAAAAATATTTACGAAAAATACTAAAAATATATTGACCCAACAGAATTACTAATAAAGAATTGTGGGAAAGAACACAACAGGAACCCATAACAAAAGAAATAAACAGGAAAAAGTGGAAATGGATGGGCCACACACTATGAAAAGATGAAAATGACATAACCAGACAAGCACTTGAATACAACCCTACTGGAACAAGAAAACAAGGCAGGCCAGCAAAAACACGGAGAAGAAGTATAAATAGAGTACTTATCAGAAGAAAAAAGAAAAACATGGATAGAAATAAAGAGAGAAGCAAAAAATAGATAACAATAACAGGAAATTGTACAGAGAGATCAAAAAAGAACTTGATTACAGCAAGCCATGATTTTTTTTGTTCATATTCATGACAGTTGATAGGATATTTTCGATTTAAGACCTACGAAAAAAAGTCATGGCTTGCTGTAATCAAGTTCTTTTTTGATGTCTCTGTAGAAGCCCTATGCTCCAAATGGAGTCAAGAGGATTAAGTAAACAAGTAAGTACTACAGTGAGGTATGACGGGTACAAATACCTATAATTGATAAATAAGTTTGTGACACAAAAAATATAACTTCTTGTACAAAAATAAAATGGTATCTCCTGTGGAATCCATTAGTAATACGAAATCATACTCACCATGTTCATATTTGGCTTCATTGGTTTAATTCCTTGTATCTTAAAATTAAAAAGCTGGCTGAAAATTTCTTCTGAAGTGCTTCCTTCCAATACTAATCTCTATACAGGCCTGCTTAAAATATGGTAACAGGTAAATATATGTTTTATTTGAATTTATACTACCTACTATATATTAAACTGTAAGTGAATATACTTAGTGGGAGTTCGTACCAGTTCTCATATAATCAGTAGTGTTTGAATTTACTGAAGCAGTTTTATGTGTAAACTTAAACCTAATATGAATATGCTTATAGTGAATTTACATCAGTTCTGACATAGTATTATATTATATAAATGATAATGAATTCTGATTTTTAAATACATATCTTTATTTTTATTATTTACTGTAAATATTTAAAATTATGCATATTTTTGCAACAAAAACAGATGTCGCACCTACAGATCACTAACCACAACATTTTCTAAAATCTACAGAAAGCCCCAGGGACTGGTTTTTCCAGTAACTAACAAATAATTATTTAAATCTCAGAGCAGTTTTAGAAAAATACTCAATTTTAAAATAAAATTTGTTTAGAAAATTACTAGTTTTACAGTTGTCTTTCTCAAACTCTCCAAACAATGATTCAAAAACTTAAGGGCTAAACTGAAAATCTGAAGACAGATTTTCAGTTTTTAAGTTGCCATGTTAAGTATTAAATTCGAAATTTAGTACATATTCATTTTCTTGTACTACCAGATCCTCTGTGTACCTGAGAATAGTTTTAAATTACACAACACGTTTTTTTTGCTGCATTTTTCAATATTTTAAACAATAAAGGAGATATAAAA
Organism: Limonius californicus; assembly: GCA_014611495.1. Taxonomy (NCBI): domain Eukaryota; kingdom Metazoa; phylum Arthropoda; class Insecta; order Coleoptera; family Elateridae; genus Limonius; species Limonius californicus. The sequence goes on along the minus strand of JABXWE010003236.1, from coordinate 35,193 downwards.
AATTGCTATACATAACTAGACACCCTGTATATTGTAGAATAAAATATTGTTCTTTAATAAATTTTCTGTTACGCTACTTGAAAATCACGACTTTACAGTGTACCTCCACTCGCACTAGCTTTTGTTATTTACCCAAAAAGTGACTGTTCGTGGACAGTCGTACATTTCCTATGACGTTAAAAAATTAGCCATTCTCATCTCCTTAATTTACTGCAAGCTTAACATTTTTCTTTTTACCAAATATTAGTTACATATAAACAAGATATAGTATTCTTCAGAATGAGTCAAATTCCTATATTTGATATGGAAAAATAAACTTACAAAAATTCATTATACATTATACTGTATTGAATATTGTTTAAAGGGATCCTAAACTGACCTGGATTTCTAAATCTAGTACAGCTTTTTTCGCCGGCAATTCAAGATATTCCTTTCTTCACCTTACTCAAGAAAGAAGCAGCTAATTAGTCGTTTTTATTTTTTTAAAGAAATAATAGCTTGGAATAATTATGTGCATTATGTGCATTATGTTGTAAATGTAGAATGATTACAATAAAACGCTTATTTTTGGCTAATTTTAAGGAACTTTAAGAGCCCCTACAGGTAACCACTCAATGTTCAAAATTATATTTGCCGCGTTTGCTTCCCTCTGGTGGCAGAAATGTACACACTCGTAAGATCATAAAATTCTTTGCTACTGTTTGAGGTTAAGTCGTGATTACGTTAAATTACTTCAGCCGAAGGATTGTTGTACTAAAAGAAATCATAGCTGTGTACTCATAATAGGTAAAACATTAATGTTTGTGTGTAGTTTACATCCAGGAAGAATTTTACGATAGGTAGTACAATAATTATCCCCCTTAGACAATTGTGCTTCATTCTGAAAAATTAAACACATTTCAGAATTTCAATGACGAATTGTTGTGTACCACAATGCCATTCCCTCAAAAAGAGAAGCACCCACTTGTCGTTCTTTACTTTTCCAAAGGTTGGAAGGGAGGTAGGAATTGTCGATGCTATATATGGAAAATCGACTGTGGATGTAAGAAATGCATGGATTTCTAAATTAAAAATAACCAGGGAAGTCAGTCCCTACATGAGAGTGTGCTCCCTACATTTTAAAGAAAACGACTTTTTCCCTATTACAGGTTTGTATTAAATTAAGTTATTTCATTTCTATATATTTTTTACATTTTCAGCCAATAATAAGCGGAGGAATTTAAAACCTTATGCTATACCATCAATGAACCTTCCTGTTACAAATCAAATTAAACCAAAATTGTGCCCCAACTTGAAAAAAAGCCATTCCTTAAACTGTTTTTCGACGCCCTACAGTCCAGAGTTTGTTGCTGTCTGTGATGGAAATACACCTATACCAGCAACTTTAGTAAGAGAACTGGAGACTCATCCACCAACGAAAAGGTAGAACTATACACCATAATTTGTAGATTGCTGTAGGTTTTGTTAGAAGCGGTTGTTAGCAGTACTATAAATCTGAAACAGTAAAAATGACAGCTGGAGACCACAACTTGTTTACAAATATTTATAAACAAGTTATGGCTTAGAAAGTGTTAATTTATAACTATTTGCCATAAATCAAAAGTGAATATCGAGTTTTTTTTGTGTGTAGTGGGCTCTGGGAGCTGTAGAAAGCACGATTTGGTTAATTTTTAGATAATATCAAATATAGCAATTTACTCGTAAGGTAGAAATAAACGAATTATATGTGGAAAACACTTCCCACCGTGTATGTTCTGGCTATCTAATAAAAACTAGGATATATTTTTGTTACATAAAATATATTAATTTTCACTGTTTATTACATACTAAATTATCTATTCTATTTAAATTATGTTAGATCCCACTTTGCAATTGCAGTTTATAATGCTGCAAACAGTCTGTTTAGAGACAACCTGTAGCACTCAATAATCATGATGATCTACATTGGATACTTATTACAAATGGGATATGATGAATGCAAAAGCAGCTGCTGATTGGAGCAGATTAATTGCAGGATATAAAAAAAGAATATTTAAGCTGTTAGTTTTTATTTGTTACCCTTAAGGCACTGCAGTCACTGGGGCTTATTGTACTTTGACTGCACTTAACCTAACTTAAACTATCTTATTCTTAAGAAAAACTGGTCTTGCTGGGGCCTGAACCGCACCCAAACGTCCCGCGTTTCTCTGTGGCCTTGGCTGCGAGCAGGAGAACCCCTCGCCTACCCAGGCCCCAAGCTGTTAGTTTCAGCAAGTTACTAATTTTCGAATTATGTGAGTTCTTAGTTAGAATCTTTGACAGTTTTTTTTTAGAGCAACTTAGTAATGTTTGGAGGAGAAATACATGACGATTTGGCAAATGGTTTAACAATCGACAACCTACTGTCATTATTTTTAGAGTTTTGTCTCACAAGTCGGCCTTGGTGGTCTAGTGGTTAGCACACTTGCCTCTAGATTCAAAGGACGGGGATTCTAATGCGGCTGAGATCAGTGAGATTTTTCTGACGGGGAAAATTCTGAATGTGGGACTTCTATCGAATAGGAAGTAAAGCTATAGGTCCCGTGCCACTGCGATGTACGACACATTAAAAATCACTACTGGTGTTGGAACTATTCCAGATAGGCAAAATTCATACTTAGGGTGTACAATAAGCCAATGAGCTTCAGTGGATAGAGATGCTTGGAAATCCGCATCCTTGATCTCGCCCAATCAAAGCAAACAAACAACAAGCGTATCACAAAAATTGGGCTTGAATTAGATCAAGTTATCTTGTAAAGCCTTAAACTATAATTACAACAAAACAAATTAATACACAGAATTTCATAATTTTCTCATTTGTGGAACAATTTTTACTGATTTGAAACGTCTTGCGTTGTTGTAGTATAACACAAAACAGCGAGTAAACAAACCGTTTTAACTATAGTAAAATTAAGATTATATTTTCATTATAAAAATTCGTCATTTTGTTTTGATGCTAGTCCAAATGATCTGCTACCTCAATTTATTGTTTTTCTAGTACAGTTTCTAAATGCATCATTTAAATAATTTATAATGCATTGTATATACTGTAATCCTAACCTCTTCGAAAAAAAAAATAGAAGTAAAACAACCTGAAGAACAGGCGGGTTTTCGAGCGGGACGATCTACAATAGCTAACTTATTCTCGTTGAAGTTAGTACTGGAAAAAACAATAAAAAGAAACAGAGAAACACGTATAGCTCTAACAGACCTTGAAAAAGCATATGACAGTGTACCAGCATCTAGATTGTGGAGAGAGATGAAGGAACTTATATAGAACCTACGCTTAAACAAACCATCAGGCAGTTATATGAAAATAATTTAACAAGAATAAAGAACGGGAAAGCCTTTACCGAGACTTTCAACACAACAAAAGGTCTTTGGCGAGGATGCTGTCTATCCCCACACTTTTTAACATTTATTTAGACAGAGCCAAAGCGTAACTATCTATGGCATAGAAGTATGGGACCTGAGTAGGAAGAATAGAAGTAAATTGCTAGATACTGAGTTTGGACTGTCTAAGGAGGAGCTGCAGAATATCGCGTATTGAGGGAGTAGGAAACAAAATCATCAGGAGAAACATGGGGATGGAAACAAACAGCAGAGGAAGTCGAAAAAAGACAGTTAACATAATTTGGGCGTACAAAGAGGATGGACGAAAATAGGTGGCCTAGGAGGATACTGGAATGGGTTCCGGTGGAAAGAAGAAAGAGAGGACAACCAGAAGGAGTTGGAGAGATGATGTAGACGAAGTCATGAGTAAGAGAAGCCTAGAGGAAGAAACGTGTTAAGATAGAAAAAGATGGAAACTGCGGACGGAGAGACGGCAACAGCCGTAGAAAAAAAATCCGTTATATATATACAGAGTGTTAATCAGTTGCAGGGACAAACTTCTAGGACTTAAAGTACAGTATGTTCATTAAAAAAAAAACTCTAGCAGGCTTTGAAATTTTTATCAAGCCCATATGTTACAATTGACAGTCATAATGTCACTTATAAATGACAACAACAACAATCACATTTCGAGGTTATGTGGGATATGTGATACACTTTGACGTATACATAGGAATACATTTTAACGATGAGCGATTCAGAATCGACCTGCTTCAGAAATGAAACGTGAAGATCTAATTATTATTTAATTATAAAGTTCAAATTGTTCAGAGAATCAACCAACATGTGTATACCAGTGTATACAGGCAGAAATTTGTTTTATTACCAATTAAATCGTGTTTTAAGTATTGATTTGAAAATTAGTAAATTTCGTTACTTCGCTTCCTATAAAGTGCATGCTGTAAGTAGACACTATACGTAAATTTACAATGGCCAACTGAGAGTTTTTTTTTAATGTACAAACTGTATACATTAAAACAAACAGTTTTTGTTAGTAAATGTGTGGTCAAAAGCGTTTCCTTTCAGGGATAGAGCTTCTCAAAGATTATTTAAGAAGTAGCAGAAATAGGCCGACGTTAATATAAAAAACAAACAAACAAATGTAGGCAACTCAATTTACTACCTACTATTTGTTTCCATAACGGCGGAAATTAATACAGGATAAATAAAGCCCTCTTTCCCTCTTTTTAAATTCAAATTAAATTTATCCTGTAAAAATTTGCGTCGTTATGGAAACAAATAGCAGGTAGTAAATTACAAATAGTAAGTAGTAAATTGAGTTGCCTACATTTAGGCGCTTCTTAAAGAATCTTCGAGAAGCTCTATCCCTGAAATGAAACACTTTTGAACATACATTTATTTAAAAAAATGTTTGGTGTAATGTTTACTTTCAGTCTTAGAAATTTGTCCCTGCAATTCATTAACACCCTGTATATACTGTAATTCATAGTTCTGTTTGCATGTAGTTACATTTTATTAACCTTTGTTAGTCATTTACATCAAGTTGTTTGTTCATAATTTCTACGTTTCCCAACAGTGCAAGTATACAGGATCCAATTCAATTTAATATTTGCACTCTACTCTAAATTTGAAAATGAATGAACTGGTCCCATTACACAATCTGGTGGAGTGCCCGCATGCAGAAGATGCCATTGGCGTCACTTACTGTTGCTCTTTTGATAAAGGAAGTAAAGATTGCTGAATATTAACATAATAGTGAAAATAAAAAATAAAATCGCCGTTGTTTATTTACACATTTTTACATCTACAGTCTCCATTTATAGATTTTTAGGAGAAAATTGAAAAAAATTAATAAATAATAGATACAATTAATACATTATAGATGATTATTTGGCATAATATTCCTGAAGGAATTTATAGCCACTTTTGAGAAGCTTTCATAATCCAAATTTTGGGGAGTAGTCCCTATGATGTTCTGTTTATATAATCACTCACTCTCTGTGTCTCTCTCTCTCTCTCTCTCTCTCTCTCTCTCTCTCTCTCATTGACAGCCTTTTTGCCCCACTACTGGGCATCGGCCTCTTCTCTGCCACGTGTTTCTCCTTAGCGCTAAGGTAGAAACAAATATAATCCTTATAAAATATTTATTAATTTACTGTTCATCTACCTCTTGGATAAAGTTTCCTGTACCTTCTGCTTTTTAATTCGATCAAAGTCCTTTTCCAGGTCTATAAATGCACAATATGCTTCTGATTGGCTTAGCAAGGATTTTTGCATTATTTTGTTTCATTGTGAAGGCATGATCATGTACGTTTCTTCCTTTACAGAATGCACTTTGCGATTATTTTAATGGTGTAGTGAATATCTTTGGTCTTTTTCTAGTATTTTCTCCTATGTTTTTATTGCTGGCAGTATAATTGTGTATTAATTCTTTGATGAGCTACTTATCAAAATTTGCTGAATTCATCTCAGTATGATAATCTCTAGAGAAACAGATTTTAAAATGTTCAGACATCCCGGAATAAAACCGCAGTTTCCACATGCATGAATTGCAGTCAAATGTTCCTCTTCCCCAATCTGTTTTTGGTGTTGTCACTCCAACTTTTTGATATAATTGGTTCACTATGAATATATGTTACATATGTGAATACCTGCTAGGGGCCCCGACGAAATACTTTATTTTACTTAAGTAAGATAATATTTGAAACGAAGAACATGGCTTGAATGGGGCGTTTCGGCAAGCTAAGATACACACTTAAATCCGAAATACTTCAACATATAAAAACAGAAATTGATAATCAATGCACCCTCCCAATCATAACATACGGTTGGGAAATTTGATCCTTAACAAAAACTTCCATCCACATATTACAAATAGCACTGCGAGCGGGCCATGGTGGAGAGACCACATGACAAGTAAATGGGTAAGGAACAAAACAAAAATTGAAGATGTGATTGAAAGAGTGACGAGGCTAAAATGGCAAAGGCTGGCCATGTTGTCCGTTTAAATGACTATAGACGCACGAAACGGTTAAGAGTGTGGCGTCCATGGACAGACAAGATAAATACAGGAATCCTAGGACGAGGTGGGATGATTATTTGAGAAAAGCAGCTTAAAGCTATGGCAGAGGGAAGCAGTGGAAAGAGATGGGGAGATGGCGTACGGCCAATGCTAGACAAATACACGCTGAAGAAGAGAAAGAGGATAATGTTAAAACATGAATCTCGAGTTTTTCAATTAATAATTGGTGTATCCCATTTAAAACTAAATTTTTTTGTCCGAAGACTAGCGCATGGGTCGAATATTAACGATTGTCTCTTGCTGGAAACAAAATAAATTTTGTCTTCCTTTTGAAATATACGTGAAGAAAGTTTAAAAAATATAGATAACTCATAATATAATTTTGGTACGTTTATAAAAATATACTAATTAAAATTAATTTCCCGTTTGAACCGACATTCTCTTTGAATTCGTAACATAACATTACATAGCCAAGTGTAACTGTCACCCTGATAATCGCTGTTACGATGACAAGTTTGATCTGCTCTTCCATTGGTTGGTTTCTGTGTTGCATGCGTAGTGTTATCGGCCTGTAAATATAGCTGTCGCAAAATTCTTAGTTAGGGTGTACACTGGGCCAAATGTGGCCTAATTGCATAGAGATGCTTGGAAAACCGCGTCCTAGATCTTGCTCTTTCAAAGCAAGCAAATAATAGCTGTCGTTTTGTAAATGTATACCTATCTCACAGCTATTAAAAAGAATAAAATCCCTAATTCTAGGGTATTCTTCACAAATTGGCAACGTTGTCAACTACTGCCACCGTGCTGCCAAAAGTGGCGTAAAAAGAGTTGAGCAGTATTTTTATTTTATTTCAGCAATATATTTACAGAAGTAATTGTATTTGGTGGCGTTATTAGCTTGTTTTAAACACGTTACACAGTAATTCCTTTAAAATGGAAGAGCAAAACAGGCCTCCAATAAAGAAATCGATGAAAAGCAAATCGTTTTGTTGCGTTTACGGTTGTAATACAATGCTCAGAAGAGATCCCTTTCTATCATATCACCTTTTTCCTAAAAAAGCCAAAAGGTGTCCGTACGGTTGAAGTGACCAAGGAAAATGGACAAACCGAGCTGGTGGATTCGAAAAAGGCATGGGAAATTAACCTCAAAATGGCAAAACCAGCTTCCTCATTCATGAAAGTGTGCTCTCGTCATTTTAATGAAGATGCCTATAATTCGCGAGGTCTGTTTTAGTGCTAAATTTTACTGGCCAGTCCGTTTTGATAGTGCTTTTATTTAGGTTTCAAAAATGTGTTGATTAAAAGTGCTGTACCTACACAAAATCTGCCGAGTGCAGTAAAATTAAAAACTGGAAAGAGAACAAATATGTTCAATAAGAGCAAACCAGCACCTATACTTAGTGTAAGTTCGAACATCAATTATTCAATTAGTTTGTACAATACAGTATAAAGCTTTCTTTTTTAGGCAATAGATGATCCTTTTAAATTAGCTCTATCAGTTCGCAAAGCTGCAACAAATATACAAGTTGATTTACAGTCAGCATCCATTTCCGGTCGTAATACTTTTACTAGATTACAATCTGTAATTAGTGAGAAAGATTTAGAAATGCCAAAAGCAACTTACAGTGCTTTTCCTAAAACTTCCCAATGCACTATGTTAGTACTTCGTTATCTTATTTAAGTATTATAAGTGTATGCAATCAAAAATTTGTTTGCTTACTTTGTATTAGACGTAACTTGAAATTTGGCATGCAAATTATAGAGTATTCCAATTCAAAACGGCTGCTGGAGGACATACAAAGTGAAATTCTCATACCTACTACAATAGCTTTCATGTTTTACAGTTTTAAACAAGTATTCAATTGAATTGGTATTTGTAGGCAAATTTGTTTGAAATGATAACTTATTGATGCAAATTGCTGGACAAGATTAAATAATAAACGCAACTGTGGCAACAATTACAGCAAATGATGTGTATTATAAATTATTTAAGACATTTCATTTAAGAACTAGAAAAACTACAAATTGCATTGATTGATCAGATTAAAATCAAAACAAAATCATCAATCTTTGATATCAAATTAATTATTAATTATACCACAGTTAACGGAATTTGTTTATTGCTAGTTTTGTGCGATAGTGCATTACAATACAAGGTTTCAAATCATAAAAATCGCCTTAAAGATACGATTATTGTGACAGTTTTTGTACTATTTTCTTTTATTCCAATCATAGTATAGATTGTTGAAAGAAAACAAGCTGATCCTACTAATCTTCCAAGAGAAACACTTAATTTTAAATATTTTTTAAGGACTTGTTTAGGAAAAAATTTTGCACAATCTTTGTAGATTCCTCTTCCAAACATTTGGATCCACTATTAGTGCTCTATAAAAGAGCAGTTGGAAGCGTCAGATTCAGAGCTGAAGCTTCTAATAAATCGATAATTTGTTTAAACAAACAGCTTCGATATTTTGTTTTATATCTACCGCAATTTATAGGGTGCTCGTGTTTTATCATATCTTTGTATTCATCATATTCCAAGTGTAATTTATATTTTATTTATATATTAGTTTTATTACCTTATTGTGAAAATAAACCATCTTTTGGATGTATATAACATATACAGCAGAAATGTTTGAGTATTTATATGCTGAATATTTTAAAGAAATTGTAACGATATTCAATATTTTCCCCTTAACTAGCCACGTCGAATTTAAGTGTAACCAAAATATTTTCAGTGTGCGTGATGCTAGGAAAGTTGATAATCTTCAAAGAGACACTCTCAAATGGATGAAACCATTGGAACAAATAACAGACAACACTGCAAATCAGCAAGAAAATGACGAAAGGTAAGACATTAGTATTACTGTGTTGGGCTGAATTACTTTGCATTCACACTGGTTTATGTGTAAATTTAATCAGTAATGGTGTTTGGATGTGAATCTTATCCAACTTGCGACCAACTCTCAGATAAAAACCGTTGATAAATAAAAGAATATGTAGCCGATATTGATCTTTTTATTTGTATGGCCTTGGTGGAGTCCAGTTTTAGAGTTTTCAGGTACCACAAGTGCCTCTGACTTGACTGACTATCACTATAGTGGCAGCTGAGAACGACAGCTTGATGTGCCCTTTCTACAAATGAAAAATATGTTCTTAAATATCTCAAAATAAGCTAAAATCACTGTTCGCTATTGTCACCTTAGTTTCATTAGTAAGCTACCTTGCCCACTTGTGCTTTTTTTAACTAGTGGACAATATGTACAAGGTAGAAATAAGGTGAAAAATTAAAAAAAATCATAAGCACTTGTGATAAAGAATTACCAAAAGTAGTGCAAAAATACGGTAAAATCAATCTACTTCTATGACATATGTGGACCTTATTACAAACTACTATCCTTTAAAAATATAAAGAACACAACTCCAATGTCAAAATATGTCTGATTTTCTTACCAACAGAACAATGCCAAGACTCACCAATTTGCTTTAGCCTGTATTATACGTATTGTCTTTTACATGGGCTACAGTTCACTTTACAGTGTTCAGGTAGTTGACCCTAAAAACCAAAAAGGACGGAACCGAAAAACAAGTTTAAATAAGCAAGAAATCTCATGTATATGTTAAAAGTATATCCTAGCACTTCTTGGCAGTTTGCATATCCAGATTGATTTTATGTGCGTTTTTGTTAATATCTCGTAAGTTTTTATTTTGTGTCTAAATCAACAGGTTTGTTTAATTACAGGATAAAAGAAGAAGAACCAGATGCCACTTATGAACATTCTTTCTCAGCCAATGGAAACCAATATGACTTGTAAGTTATTATATTACTGTTTAGTTCATATTGTAATGTAATTGTATTTTTTTTTGTAAATGTTGTGGTTGCGGATAATTTTAAACATTAATGTCAATTTAAAATGATTTTGACTTTTAGTGGTGTAAGTTTATTAATGTTTATGTAATTACACTGTTATTAGAAGTATGGCAGGTACTAGAAGGTAAATCTGTTCCTGATAAAAGATGTATAAGTACTGTTTAACCTTGTAAAGTACTATACTACAGATAGTGGCTCTACAAATTAATTTAGATTTTAATCTAATGTAAGTTGAATTACAAAAGATTGCTTTTGAATACTGAAATCAGATTTCCCAATTTGATTCTATAAAATTCAGCCTACTATGTACTTACATTGTAAACATATTTGCAGATATCCACCATTAACAATTAAAAAAGAGGAAGAAATTGATATAGAAATAGAAGAGCATGACATAGAAGAAAACACTCATCACAATGCTTCCCACAATGTGTTCGACAAAAATTCTCTCATTGTTGTCGATAGAGCTCAAGCTATTCAAATGGAAATACAAAATAAAAACAACATTAAATTGAAAAGCAATACAGTAAATAAGGAACATCACATACCTCCAGTAGAGGGAAGTAGCTGTGAGAACAAAAAAAACATCCCTACACCAATTAGAATACAGAGAGTTCGAAGTGATAGGAAGAATATTCAAAGAAAAATATCAAAAGTATTTATCAAGCAAGAAGCACATAATTTACCTAATAGAATTAGGAAAAGAAAGAATAAACATCTAGTTGAATTATGTGTGCTTTGCAGCACGGATCTTTCCAGATGCCGCACTAAAAAATCACTTTCTGACTGTCTTGAGGTGATTTTAAAAGTGACTGATGTTGATGTAAGTATTAATGAGGTTATGTTAAGCGCCTGACACGGAAATGAAAGAAAGGGGGAGTTTTTGTACCATTTACCAGAAACCGTGAAAGGAGCGAAAGATTGGGGTGGGAGATGGAGGGAGGAAAAGAAGGGGAAATCTGGAAAGGGGAAAAGAACGAGAAAAAAAGCAAATAGAAAAGTGGTTTAAAGAGGAACAAGGGAATGGGAGCGAAGGGGAGAGAAGAAACGAAAAAAGGAAAATGGGGGAAGAAAAAAAAATGCTATACGCTTCGCGCTTTGCAAATAATCCTAGTAACCAATAAAACATGTCGATGATAGTAATTAGCGGGAAGAGGGCACGTTTACAATATACGAGGGGTATTTTTTAAATAAGGTCCGTTTTTTAATAAGAAAAATACTGTAAATATCATTAAAAAATATTTTTTTCCACATTCTACATACTTTTATCCACTTTTCTACATAATTTCCATTTTTGTTCAAACATTTGTCATACCGCTCAACAAGTTTTTGAATTCCGATAACAAAGAAATCTGCTACCTGTGAAGAAGCCCAATACATTACTGCAGTTTTCACTTCTTCGTCATCGTTGAACCGTTGACCACCTTTAACTCCTTTAAGTACCGAAACAAATGAAAATCAGTGGGTGCAAGGTTTGGTCTGTAAGGTGGATAATCCAGTTGTTTCCATCCAAAAGACCTGGTTAGACCTTGCGTTTGTGCAGAAACATGTACATTGTCAGTAGGCGACGCCGCTTGTTTTGTATGGCACGCCGGGGTTTTCTCAAGGGGGTCTATATCATAACCCCCAATGTTCATAACCCCCAATGATCACAACCCCCAAATTTTCATATTTACTTCTACCTGATCATAATCCCCAATCTCTAGCTTGATCACAACGCCCAACATGATCGTAACTCCCAAAGTACACTTTGATCGTAACCCCCAATATGATCATAACCCCCAAAGGTATTCGTGATCATAACGCCCAACGTGATCACAACCCCCAAATGGTTTTGTAGTTTTACTGTTCAAAGCGAGCAGTAACTACGAATCCATTTGGGGGTTGTGATCACGTTGGGCGTTATGATCACGAATACCTTTGGGGGTTATGATCATATTGGGGGTTATGATCATATTGGGGGTTACGATCAAAGTGTACTTTGGGAGTTATGATCATGTTGGGCGTTGTGATCAAACTAGAGATTGGGGGTTATAATCAGGTAGAAGAAGTAAATATGAAAATTTGGGGGTTGTGATCATTGGGGGTTATGAACATTGGGAGTTATGATCAGGTCCCTCTCAAGGTCACACAATATATACAGTGTGTCTACTTAAGTTGGCGCCATGTGGAAAACTTTGTTATTATAAGTTTTACGAAAAAAAGTCATTCTTTATAAAAATCTCTGCTTTCGAAAACAATAATATTCAGCTATTCACATTTGACATCGAATGTACAGGGTGTCCACAAATTGAAATAGTTCGATAGGAATTTTTTGACCACTTCAATTTTAAATTAAATTTTGCAAATCCTACTTGTAAAACACGTTATCTTTTATCTTAATTAAACAGTCATCATACTTCAAATGTTTTTTGCTGATCCGTAACCTTTTACCGACGCATGCGAATGAATAATATGTAACAAGATAATTAATACAGAACATTTATTTTCACACATACATAGTACATTACAAATACAATTATTATGTTGTCGTAAGTAGCAACGGTTACCTTCAGTTCGCTACTGCCTCAATGTATCCACCTTCGCGTTCAACACATGTAATTGTTCTTTTACAAAATTCTTGTAACACACTCCTACATATCTCGGGAGTGATTTCGTGAACCGTTTCCCTTGTTATCCGTTCTAAATGGTCTACATTTCTAAACGGTCCTTGTTGATATACCTTCTCTTTAAATAACCCCAGAAGAAAAAATCTAGTGGGCTTAAGTCGGGAGATCGGGCCGCCAAAAAATCACAGAATACCTATGTATGACTCGTCCATTAAAAATATTGTCAAGGTATTCCCTAACATCGTGCCTACTGTGACATGGTGCACCGTCCTGCTCGAACCATATCTGTAGTAATTCAGCTATGGGTAGATCATCTAGAATATCGGCCAATTCATTTTGTAAAAAGTCCAAATAACGATCTGCCGTCAGAGTGTTTCGAAAAAGAAAGGCCCAATTATCTTATCTTTATAAATTCCACACCACACATTGGTTTTAAATGAATACTGATTGCGAGTTTTTATGGAAAAATGAAGGTTCTCATCACTCCACCACCTACAGTTTTGGGAAATGACTGTACCGTTGGAACTAAACGTTGCTTCGTCCGAAAACATAATACGTTTTGCCATGAAACGGTCATCTTCTAACATTCCTTGGATATCACAGCAGAATTCATAACGTCTGTCATAATCTCTTGGCTGTAAAGTATGAATAAATTGTGGCTTATATGGACGAAACCTATTCTGTTTTAAAATTTGTGCAACTGTATCTTTGCCAACAGGATTACGTAGCAGAGATGCTCTTTTTCGCAATGGGTATTTAGGATTTTCAATTACACTGTTTAATGACTGACTGACTGTTTAATTAAGATAAAAGATAACGTCTTTTACAAGTAGGATTTGCAAAATTTAATTTAAAATTGAAGTGGTCAAAAAATTCCTATCGAACTTTTTCAATTTGTGGACACCCTGTACATTCGATGTCAAATGTGAATAGCTGAATATTATTGTTTTCGAAAGCAGAGATTTTTATAAAGAATGACTTTTTTTCGTAAAACTTATAATAACAAAGTTTTCCATATGGCGCCAACTTAAGTAGACACACTGTATATAAATCAGCACGAGAGGCCTTTAAGGCCCTTGGCTTTTTCAACTATCTTCTTCCATTCCTTCCTTCTCCATTTGTTTTGAGGTCTTCCCCTCCTGTTTGTGCCCGCTGGAGTTTCTTTGAAAACTTTTTTTGGAACCCTCTCATTTGACATTCTTCCCAGGTGGCCCAACCATCTGAGTCTTCCCTGCTTTATCACATTTACTATTGTGGTTTCTTTAAACAGGGTATAGATTTCTTCGTTTGTACGCCTCCGCCATACGTCTCCTTTGATCCCCCCGAAGATTTGCCTAAGTATGTTTCTCTCCCAGATCCCAAGCTTTCTTATGTACACTTTATTTAAAACCCACACCTCACTTCCATACACTAAAGTCGGCCTTATAATGGTTCTATAAACTCTTAACTTTACCTTTCGCGAGATATTTTTGTTTTTTATGATTTATTTCAGAGATGCAGCACTTCTCTTTCCTGCTAGCATTCTTCGTTCGATTTCACTGTGCTGATCACTTGTGTCCGTTATTTCTGTCCCGAGATACACAAAATTTTTGACTTGCTCGAAACTGTATTTTTTATCGTCCACTTCACTTTTAAATTTCAAACTATTTCCTTCCCTGCCCTGCCTTGATGCCGTTAGTAGATACTTCGTTTATTTCCAGGCCATACTGTCTTGCCTTTTTTTCTATTTTCTTTAAGATTCCCTTTAGTTCTTCTTTTGTTCTCGAAATGATGGTCAAATCATCCGCATAGGCCATTATTTGGTAAGAGCTCTTCAGGATGTTCTTGTCACCCGCGACCTTACTGTTTTTCATTATACCTTCTAGAGCTATATTGAATAATGTCGTAGATAACGGGTCACCTTGGCGTAAGCCTTTGGTTGTCTTAAAACCCTCTGAAACTGTGTCCTCTATCTTTACCTGACTCCATGTCTCTTCCAGGGTCATTTCCACCAGTTTAATCAACTCTATTGGGAAGCTTAGCGCTGTCATTGTCTCGAATAACTTCTTTCTGTTCAGGCTATCGTATGCCTGGCGAAAATCTATAAACAGCATATGTAAAGTAATTGCTTTTTTTTTTGTTTTTTTTAGTATCTGCTGTAGTGTGAAAAGTTGGTCGGTTACCGATCTGTTTTCTCTAAAGCCACACTGGTATTCTCCTATTTTTTCTTCTGCGCTTTTTTTCAGTCTGTTATTTATTATTGAGGCTAACAGCTTGTACCCAACATTTAGGAGCGATATAGGTCTATAGTTAGCGCAATCGAGTCGATCTCCTTTCTTAAAGATGGGGTTAATTACCGCCTCTTTCCAATCCTTCGGCATTTGTTTTCTCTCCCAGATTTGACTTAACTCTTTATATACTCTTTCTATAAGTTGATTACCACCATATCTTATTAGTTCAGTTTGAACATTATCGTTACCCGGGCTTTTATTATTCCTCATCTTTTGCAGCGCTAATCGGAATTCTTCTTCTGTGGGTGGTTCCACGTTACTGCTTTCTTGGCTCTTATTAATTGTTTCCTCCCTACTTTCTTCTGTGCTATCTTCCATTATTGTTTGGTAATGTTCTTTCCATCTGTTTAGAACTCCCTCTCTTCCTCCTATCATACCTCCATTTCTGGGTCACACAATAAGCATCAGAATTGATTTTTGTGCCTCTCGGCATAAAATCCACTAACAAAATCCCTTTCCTGCCCCAAAAGACAGTTGCCATGCTCGTCCTGGAACATTCTCACCCATTTTCGAACTGTACTGTCACTCATAGCATTATCAGCGTAAACTTCACAAATCTGACGGTGAATTTCCACTGCTGCCAAGTCTCTTGCACTCAAGAATCGAATTACAGATCGTATCTCACAGTCAGCGGGCGACTCAATTTTCTTAAACATTGTAAACGTCTACAGCTCAGCACACAGACAGACGATACGGCTGCAAATGGCGTCTAAACGCGCGCAAAGCATGCTGGGAGCAGACGTGCAAGCGCACTGTGGCGATCGCGTCATTCTCACTATCATTCACAAACGGATCTTATTTAAAAAATACCCCTCGTACTTTAAAAATCCATCACCGGCTAGTTAATCAAGATATCATCGTCGGGTTTATTTATTCAAATAGGAATAGGTATATCTACCTCTCTTTCACATATTAGCCGCCAGTTTTCATCGCCGCCGCCTGCGTACCCTTGAAAATACAAATTTCGTGTTTTTTGAACAGTTGCGTTCCTATACCTGTACTTGCAGATGCGGATCTACCCCGTTCCCACAGCAGTCGATCTGCAAGAAAGCGATTGTGATCCCATAGAATTTTTTTTTTGTTTTTGGGTTAGAAGGGGTTCCTGGTCCGGCCGCCCTCTACAGAGCGTCGTAGTACTCGAAATGCTCTATGCAATGACGGAAACCCCGTCTCTTTTTACAGAAATATGGCAAAAAACAATTATCAAATTACTTATACAGTGAAACTTTGCTAAAACGGAAATTGGCTTGTCCACCTAAATTTTCAGCTGTAAGCAGGTCTCCGCATTATCAGGTTTAATACTTAACATGTAAACAAAACAGAACAATGTACAAATTTATGTATACTTAATAAAATCCGTAAAAAACACAGCCCTTTTTTCAAATTTGATCCGTAAGGGGATCCTAAACTGATCTGGCAATTAAATATTTTTTACATTGGCAAACCATTCTGCTGGTTTCCCTGGCCTACCCCCATGCTGTAAAGCGAACTGTAGCCAATCTACAAGTCGATGCATATGATGTACTCCTTCGAGTGCTTTATGTCTTACGAGACGTAGCGATTTTCTCTGCTATGCCTCTGTTGCGCGGTTAGAGTGCCACAGACATAGAGGACCTACAGCTTAACGTGGGCTCTGAACCACGGGAAGTGAAAATAATTTTACTCCAGAGAAAAATTACTAGGCAGAATACCTCGCTGGTTTGCCATTGCCTTGCGAGGGAGAACGGCCTTTAAAAACCCGATGTTCCGGTACTGGTAGTTGAACCCAGGACCTTCAGCGTAGAAGTCTTAACGCGCTAACCTCTAGCCCCCAGCCGCCTCTATATGATGTACTACAAAATAAATATGTTGCAGAGACTTGACATTGTTCTGATTTTAAGAAAATTAGTTTAATCTTCACATTGGGGTTGAGTTCCATATATTTTAAAAGATGGTAGTTTGTAATAACGTGAAACAATTTGACAAAATTAGGTCTACCTGTAGCGGTCATCACTTTTTCTGCGAATAATCATTGAAATGCTGCCACCTGCGCTGACCTTTCTGATAACATTTCATGAAAGACAAAGTTTTTGTATAGTACGCCTGATTTACATTTCTATTCTGCATTAAGGAGATTTCTGCTGTAGTGTGGTATTATGGTTTCAGGGGAGGGGGTCCAAAATATTCTGGTTTTTAGAGACATAGTTTCACTGCGTACCTTTTAGAATTTTTATCTTATTACTGTATGATACTGGAATAAATGAGGTTTTCTAATACATACCCATTTTTGCAGGTCACCCAATACAAAATTTTACCATATTCTTGCAAAGTTTGTTATAACTACATATTATTCATACAGAAATTTCAGAAGCAAGTTGCAAATGCAAAAGCATTAATTTGTGAAAAGTTGGCTAATGTGGTTAGCAAGGAGAAGCCATGTGAATTCGAATTTGTAAGTGTCGACACAAATGAGAAGGTACCTATTCTCCATAATCTCAACAATCAGGCTGATATTGAAATTGAATTGGATGATGCCGAAGAAATTCATGTGACAGAAACGCAAAATGGTGATGTAGTTATGACAAATTTCAATAAAGATACTTCAAAAATCACAAATTTGGGTATCACTCAATCACCAGTTCAGGAAATTGGAATTATAGGAAGTAAGAATTCTGTTCTGTTACCAATAGCAGAAATAAACATTGAAGAAGGAAGCCCATTTAATAGTCATATAAAAAACAAAGCCGGAATTGTGGGAAGAAGTAGTAATACTGTTCCATTACCAATAACTGAAGTAAACATTAAAGAAGGAAACTCTTCTAATTGTTATATAAAAAACAAAACTTGCATTAAAGGAAGAAATATGAATACTATTCCTTTACCAATAACTGAAGTAAACGTTGAAGGAGGAATCAATTTTAATAGTTGTATGAAAAACAAATCTAGCAGTAAAGCAAAAAGCAGGAATACTGTTCCTTTACCAATAACTGAAGTAAACATTGAAGAAGGAAACATATTCAATAGTTACATGAAAAGCAAAACTAGAATTAAAGGCAGAAGTAAGAAAACTGTTTCTTTCCCAATGACTGAAGTAAACATTGAAGGAGGAAACAATTTTAATAGTCAGATGAAAAATAATAAATTTAATAGAAAAATAAAAATTAAGTTAGGGTTCAGTAGTGGAAAAAAGAAAGAGGCACGTAAGGGATCTCTATGTAAAATATGTGGAAAACTGTTGAAACGTGGTTCTATGAGGGATCACATGCAAAGTCATAAAAGTGTATTGGAGAAACCAAGTAACAAAAAGAGGTCTTCACAATGTCGTAGGTCTTATTCTCATACAAATAGTTCACATCAACTTCTACATGGAGGTAGGGTAATTTTTATTACTTTAGTGAAATTGGTAAAGTAATTTCCTTTTTAAATTAATTGGGTTTGAACAGCTTGAGTATACATTTTCATAATGCATTGTAAAATGGTGAAAGGCATCATAATAAACCTTGTAAATTGTATAGGTATTAACACTGCTGTGTAAACAAATTGCTTAAAATTATATCCAAGATTTCATTCTTGATTATAACAACACACAGTATAATTGGTGAAGAAATTCTTATATTAGACCCTTATTTTCAGGATAAATAACGCATTTATTTACTAATTCATTCGTTTTTATTTGTAGAAAAGAAATCAGTGTGTCATATATGTAAGTAATCACTCTACTGCATTCTGTATTTGAAGAAACACACAGGAAGCTATTCTGGAGAAGCATACCATGACCAAAACATTTAGACAGAACTGAATATCCGTCTACAATAAAGTCCTGAAGTGTTATTAAACTCCTTTTAAACGTAATATTAAAAGACACCTTCCTGAAGGTGTATGAGGCCAAGTGATAGCTTATAATGTACAAATTGAATAAACGTAGACATGCATCCAATCAATCCAAGTAATTATAATGGTGTTGTTGGAAACTACAAACTGATTTTCTCAGAGTGATTAGGTTATAAACTTATACTTACATATAAATTTGATATTTGTATGAAATGTATGTTTGAAATATCAGAAAAGATTGTAAAAATTAGGATTAAATATTAAAATAATGTACAATAAAAATAGTTTATTTTTCCTATACAAATTCTAGCAAATGGTTGGATCCAGAATTATTACAGTATAAGGATTATAATCTTTTACCTCTACTGTCTTCTTCTTATACCAGCTTTTATCTTTTACATTTGCTGGTTTTTGTTTCCAAAAATCTTCTCTTAGCCCTTTTTCGGTCATTACTGATTTTATTTATCTTTCACAGCTTAAGGCTGGCCTTCCTCTTCCTCTTCTGCCAAACGGAGTCCATTCGGCAACTTTTCTTTGCCAATGTTCTGGCATTCACTACGGGTCCATACCATAGCTCTGTTTTTGAAGGTTTTGTTAATGGATTGTTTTCTCGCTCTTCTCCAGCTCCCCTGTTCTTATTCTGTCTTACTGGTCTGTTTTTGGCCACATTTCTGTGCCGTAGAGGACTATACTTTCAACACCACTATGAAAGATGTGTAGTTTTGTTCCTTGACTTATATTTTCATTCCATGTAAAGATTTTGCCCATTGCAATTCTAGAAGAAATATCTTTGGCAAGTGCTTGTGGAGCTAATGTTTCTACCTGGGTATTTAAAGTTGTCACAGTGTTTAACTTTCTGTCTGTCTATATATAAATTGCTTGTCTCTCTTCCAACACATTTTTTGGAAGTTTATTCTCAAACCCCGTTTTTTGAACTAGGTATTAGTTTTTGGAGCATGTACTCCATGTCGTCTTGATCTTGTGCAAATATGACTTTGCTGTCTGCAAAGAGTAGAGAGTGTATTGTACTGTTTTCTATTTGTATACCCATTCCCGAGCATTTTTTGTACCATGTCTTTAGGGCTTGCTCTATGTATACAGGGTGTATCAGAAATAGGTACATACAAATATTTAAATTAGTACTAGATTGGCTCAAGTAGAATGCAATGGTACTATTCATTTTCAATTGGGAGGGGTCAAGGTTTAATTGGAGCAGTTGGACAGTTTTGTAATTTGAAGGCATTTACGAATTTCATTTACCACTAAATTAAATTTTTGCGTTTTCACTTTATCATGGGATATAAAAATTATAAACAAGTGCTGCTTCATGCATAAAAAAAAAACCTCCAAACGCATAAAGCATTTAAAAAAGTACTAATTTATTTCAGAATACCCATCATTTATTCAAATCAATTTTAACATAACTGAAAAAAACATTAAAAACAGTTTACCTCAAAAGTGAAAAGTGAATCACAATAAATGATTAAAATGACGACCACCACTGAGAACACAAGCTTCTGTTTCGTCCCATCCACCTTTCAGAATAGTTATTATTTAACCATTCCCTTACATCCTAGCTTAATAGGGCGGAGCACCATCAAGCAAAATCCACATGTTACGTCGTGTCTCTAAAGATACGTTTTCAAGTACATAATTCTGGTAGGACTTCGTTAGAAAGTGTAGGTAAATACAGAGCTCCATTTAAACGAGCAGGTAAAACGTATGGCCCAATAAGGTGATCAGGTGATCACCTACAATGCCTGTCCATACATTTAGGGAAACCCGTTGTTGGAAACTGTTCCACTGTTTCGTGTGGATTCTTATCTGACCAAATGTGGGTATTATGGACATTAAACACCCCTTCTTGCGTGAATCCTGTCTCATCAGTAGATAACAAATTGAACAGGAAATTTGGTTGGTTGTTGCACTGTTGAAGAAGCCATTCGCAAACCTTGAACGTGGTAAGGGTGTAATCCCTGATCCCACAAAATCTTCCAAACAGTAGAATGGGAAACGCAAGTCTTCTAGTGCTAACACTTGGACTTTCCTCCACTAATTTCAAGCCATGCTGTTCTACATTGACAACCCTTTCTGCTCTTGGACGACCGCGATGATGGTTTTGTGGTTGATAAGTGCCATAATCCCGTAAATGTTGGACTGTTCTAGTAAATGTACGGCTGTTGGGAATGCGGCGCTGAGGATAGCGCTCTAAGTACATTTGCCTTGCCTTGAGCTTCCCCAGAAATAAGAACATCAGTAAGTTCAATGTTAAAATTTTCCATTTTGGTAGACACACTGCTTGCCAGCTTCAATAACAGACTGAATAGAAATTACTGACCTACCTAATAGTATTGGTTTGTGGCAGGTGATTAAAAATTTTTGTTGAACTGTTCTAGTAAATGTACGGCTGTTTGGAATGCGGCGCTGAGGATATCGCTCTAAGTACATTTGCCTTGCCCTTAGAGCGTTTCCTTGAGCTTCCCCGGAAATAAGAATAATATCAGTAAGTTCAATGTTAAAATTTTCCATTTTAGTAGAAACACTGCTTGCCAGCTTCAACAACAGACTGAAGAGAAATTACTGACGTATGCCTAATAGTATTGGTTTGTGGCAGGTGATAAGAAATTCTTTTGCACCTTTATCTTACTCTCCTTTGCATAACATGTTTTTGAACTAAAATTTTTGTTATTATCCCGCGGTACTCAAACAATTTTGGGTCAAATTTCCAATTATTATTTTCTCATATCTTAAGGGTCGCATTGCCAAAGAAATGTTTTTTCTAGTTTGTATATATTGTAATCTACCATTAATATTTGTACCTATTTCTGATACACCCTGTACATTCTATTTTTGCATTAAACTTTTTCTTATAATCACGCAAAGACGGAGTAATTTTAACTTTCCAATTTACATGAACACATTTTTGCAACTTGAAGCATATTCTTTTCTTCTTTAAGTACTTGCTAAAATGCTCTTATGTTTTATAGAAATATAAAAAAAAAACTTGCAGTACCTGTAAAGAAACAAAACTATGGCAAACTTTGTTGTAAATCTGAAGATTTAACGGGGAAAAGATTTGATAATCAACGACACAATCGTCAGTACTATAAAGAAGACAATAAAGGAGATCACTCCCAGCAGTAATAAAAAAGAAGAAAAACTGTCCCAGGCTACAAAAAATATGCTAGAACAACGACGAAAACTGATAGAACAAAATAAACGACACACAGTAGAATTCGCGGAGGTGAATAAAACTGCAAGAAAATCGGCAAAGCAAGATATTTTAAACTATAAAACTCGGTTTGTGCAAAATTTAATAGAACAGAATAAAGGATTAAAAGTTTTCAAAAAAGCTAATGCACCGAAGAGACAAATTACCAAACTAAAAAATGAAAATAGAGAAACAATACACGACAGAGAAGAAATATTACGAAGAACTGAGGCTTTTTATAGAAACCTATATGATAGCAAAATAGGAAATAAAGACGTAGAAGAACAGAACAAATCAAAAAAAGAAAGGATAATAAACGTTAATTCTGAAGAAATACCAGACATTGATTGTGATGAAATTAAAAAGGCCCTCAAACAAATGAAAAGGGGTAAAGCAGCGGGGGAGGATGAAATACTAGCAGAGATGCTTAAAGAAGGAGGAGACACGGTTCTGAAAGAACTAAGAAGGTTGTTTAACGAATGTATGGCGCAAAGGGATATACCGAAAGGATGGGAAAATGCGATAGTAATTCTAATATATAAAAAAGGCGACCCAGAAGATCTGGAAAATTACAGACCCATAAGCTTGCTGTCTCAAATATATAAGCTGTTTACAAGAATACTAACAAACCGAATTGAACACAAACTCGAAATTCATCAATCAAAAGAACAAGCAGGATTCAGGACCGGTTTCAGCACAATTGAACATCTTCATACGCTGAAAATAGTAATAGAAAAAACCACAGAATATAATATCCCTATATGGATGGTTTTCATCGATTTCAGGAAAGCATTCGATACTGTAGAGAAATGGGCAATAATACAGGCTATGAGAAAAGCTCGAATAGATTATAGATACACGGAGCTAATTCAAAAAATATATGATAAGGCAACATTGCACATACAATTACATAAAGATACGAACAAGGTTAAGATAAACAGGAGTCAGACAGGGTGATGTTATTTCCCCAAAACTATTTAACCTAGCCCTTGAAGAGGTATTCAAAAAATTACAGTGGGAAGATAGAGGACTAAAAATCTCAGGAGAAAGATTAAATAACCTTAGATATGCCGACGATATCGTATTATTTGCTGAAACAGAACAAGAAATGACAAATATGTTGGAGGATTTATACACGGAAGCCGGAAAAATCGGTTTGGAGATAAACTTTTCTAAAACAAAATATATGACAAATCAAAACACCAACAGAAACAAAATCGACCTGCGGGACCAATCAATCGAGAAAGTAGACTCGTTTATTTATCTGGGACAAGCAGTAACCCTGGAGAAACAAAATCAAGATTTGGAAATTAAACGTAGAATTAG
This sequence comes from Limonius californicus, assembly GCA_014611495.1. Classification (NCBI taxonomy): domain Eukaryota; kingdom Metazoa; phylum Arthropoda; class Insecta; order Coleoptera; family Elateridae; genus Limonius; species Limonius californicus. The sequence goes on along the minus strand of JABXWE010003236.1, from coordinate 11,702 downwards.
AATGGGCTGGGCAGCCTATGGGAAATTAAGTAATATAATGAAAATGAACATCCCTTTAAAATTAAAAGCAGACATATACAACGAGTGCATACTCCCAGCGACCATCTACGGGGCAGAAACATGGGTACTAACCAAGAAAAATATGACTAAAATGCAAGTACATCAGAGAGCAGTCGAACGAAGAATATTAGGCATTACATTAAAAGATAGAAAAACGAACCAATGGGTACGTGAAAAAACAAAAGTCGAAGATATATCAAGAAGAATAAGCACATTAAAATGGAACTGGGCGGGCCACGTGGCAAGATCGACAGAGAGATGGAGTGAGAAAGGAACGAAGTGGCGACCCTGGGGAGAAAGAAGAAGCGTGGGAAGACCTCAACAACGATGGGGAGATGATATAAAGAGAGCTGGAGGTTTTAATTGGTACAACACAGCACAGAATCGAGAAAGATGGATGCATATGAGAGAGGCCTATACCCAAATATGGGTAGAAAATGGCTAGAAGAAGAAGAAGAAGAAAGAAGCTGTATACATACGCCGAACATACATACAGAGAATTTTTCTTTTTAGTATACATTGCCTATGTATACTTTTAAAAAGAACGCGTCAATTACGCCTATTGTGTAGGCAACCAACTATACTCACAACTAAAAAACAGGAGCAAACGTCACTGCAGTTGTGAATTATTTGAGTACGAAGGTTATGTTGATGCAGTGTTTATATTAAATAAGTATTTCACCCTGTATATAGGACGCAAATGATGACTTATTTGTTAAATACAAAAATCGATAGGGTGATGTTTCTGTAAGGTCTGTGAAGTCTCTCACAGTTCATAAGCTGTTACCACTCTGATACCACATTAGAATTTCCACTTTTTCGTCTTTACTGTACATGGTTGTATGAAAAACTCAAGAAGACCCTAAATAAAGACTAATTTAATTTTTGAACCTTGAATTAATTTGATTGTGTTGGCCACAGAATGCTTTAGTTGTCCGTATAGTCGGTTGCCTACATAATAGGCGTAATTGACGCGTTCTTTTTAAAAGTATACATAGGCAAAGTATACTAAAAAGAAAAATTCCCTGTATAGTCAAGCAATACTGAAGGCAAGTAGGTGCTGGTTTGATAAGGTTAAAAAGCAAAGTGGCATTCATAATACTGTAAGGCATGGGGAGACAGCCAGTGCCATCAAAGACGATACTGAAAAGTTTGATGAATTTAAAAACTTTGTAGAGTGAGAAATTTACTCCTCTCCAAGTATTTGTAATACAATCGGCTTCTTCTGGAAAAAGATGCCTAAGAAGACCTACATCACAAAAGAGAAGAAAGCAATGTCAGGACAAGTCCATGAAAGACATGCTTGTGCTCTTGCTGTGTACTAATGCTAGTGGGGACCGCAAAATGAAGTGTTTGTTTCAAAAAAAAGTATTAAGAAAAATTCTATAAACTCAATGTAATGTGGAGGGCTAATAGTAAAGCTTGGGTAACAAGACATTTCTTCACTGAGTGGATTCATAAAGTATTTACTGCAAGTATGATAATCTACCTAGAGGAGAACAATTTACCATTCAACGCCCTTCTGGTAATGGATAATGCTTCTAGCCTCGGAGGAAGATTTGGCAGGTGAATACAGCTTCATTCAAGTGAAGTTCTTGCCCCCTATCAGCAGGCCACTTAAAATTTTAAGATACTCTACACAAAAGCACTTTGAAATGCGTTGAATTGGTCTGACATAGAGCTGACTTACAGGAACTTTTGGAAAAACCATTTCAATATCCTTCATTGCTTGAGGATAATAGACAAAGCCTGCAGGGAAGTTTTTTCCAGCACACTGAACTCTGTCTGGAGGAAATTATGACCAGACTGTGTGCCAGCTAGAGGCTTTGGTCTTGAGAGAGGACTTGAACAGGAAGCTGTAATGGTGGATGATTCATTAGAAAAAGGAAACCCTGGACAGGATTTAAAGTAAAGAACAAGTAAATTTTGATTTGTATCAGGCACATTTATTGGCTTTATAATTGTTATATATATATATATAATTTATTACGAAATAAATAATTTCACTCACATTCAATTCAATAAACCTTATTATTATTATTATTATTTATTGACATTTGAAGAGCAAAATAACAACATTCGCCATATATGATCACACTTCAACTAATAAACGTTATCCCGTTTACGCCGGCCAGTTGTAAATCTAACTGCGCCATCTGCACTTGCTGACGATACGCTTGTGAAGTGGAGCCACGCGGGGATTACTTAAAGTTCAATAATGCCCAAGTCGGATAAGAGACAAATTAGGCAGGTTATGTGTAAAACACACCGTTTAAAACGATTTTGACGTTTGGCTTTCTAAGTTTATCTTGTGAATATGTTAGTACGTGGAGTTAAACCAAGATATATAAAGCTATTGCGTATACATAAACAATCCCGTTATTAAATACAGAGAAAAGATTGCTAACACTAATACTCTACTACACTAGAACCGCTTACATTGTATATTTCTATTCATAATCAATAAATCATTTTACTGAAATCTTCAAAAATAGAAATACACCACGGTTTTAGATTACTTGGTATAGAAATGCAGGCATTTTATAGTTTTAAAAAAGATAAAAAAATCCCAAAGTACAGTTATAGTAACAACTGGCAACACCGCTTAGCAATAAAAACATAACCTACAAAATATACAAAGTAATTGTTGTGTTTATTTTTTCAGCATCTTTCATAGTAATTAATAAACAGCTTTATAGAATATTGAATATTTATTTACAGTATTCTATAGACCGTAATTAAAAACTGTTCCAGCATATATATCCGATCAACGACACTTAACTGCAGAGAGTAATTTTTAATTTATTTGAAATGTAATGAATTTATTTTTGAAAGTTTAAGTACTTGCAATAATTACATAAAGAATGTTAATAGTCCTGATTTATTTACTTCAGTAGATACTTCAGGTCGACCAGTTTTTCATCATGGTTGGGACGACAAAGTTAGGTTAGGTTTTGCTAACATATTTACACAAGAAAATTATTACAATAATATTTGTTTCAGTACATGTCTAGTTAAAAGATAACAGTTTTGATGGGCTAGCAGAGGTGCATGTGGCTCAACTTAACATAACCAAGATAAGTTAATTTGCAAAGATGGTGAAGTATTGTTGTGTACCATTTTGTCGAAGCAGAAAAACAAAGGACTGCAAATTATTATTTCATGCATTTCCTGCTTCTGCAAACTTACGTGAAAAGTGGCTGCAAGCACTCCAACAACATACAAGAAAATCTCCAAGAAATTCCAATCCCTTTGTTGTAAAGGATCAGACTAAAGTTAGTGTAACAAATTGTTTCCCTTATGATTCGTTGGTGTATTGACCTTCGCAAATAGTATATCGTATTGTAAAGATAACTTTATATGTATACAAGAAAGCTCCACACAAAAATTATTGATTGAGATTTAATCCCGAATTACCATTAGCAATCTAAATTTAAAGATTCCATTCTTGATTATTGTTCTCATTGTTAATACTTTCCATGATTGTATAGTGGATTAATACAAAAAAAGTTTAATACTGTAAATTTTATTTCAGGTTTGCTCCAGACATTTTTTAAAAACTGACTACTGGTATACAGGGAATGTGCTGAAGCTGCGTAAAAGTGCAACACCAACTGTCTTTACTCTACCAAAAGGGAATGACAACATTTCAACATCATCCACATCCACAAAGGAGAACAGACAGAAACCGGACTTTGTGTCCAAAGAAGGCAAACTAACTTCAAAACACCAAACAAAAAATGTTAAACAAGTAACTGTGAAAATTCATCCCAGAAAAGCAATAGAGCTAATAAAAAAGAAACAGAAGAGTCTCAAGACTACTAAAAGTCTGAAAGATCCAGAAATGATTAAAAATTGTCGGAATTTGTTGTAAGTAAATCTGTTATCTGAGTGTAATCAGTAGATGTAAAAAAGTCCCATTGAAAAAGGAAAGTAAATGAAGTAGGCAGTGACTACATTAGACTGTATGTAAAAAAACTAGTTTCTTCAATTTATCTATATTAATTCTTTTTTTTTATAAATATTTGGTTTAGTTTCTGTATTTACAAGTACCATTACTATGGTAAAAAATAAAAAGTCAATTAAATGTAACAATAGTATAGTTAGGAGTATACTATAAACCTATTTTTGTGTTATATAAAACATGGATAGTTTGCTATCTCTTAGTGAGAAACTGCCTTTAGGTCAACTCGTAGGAGATCAAATAAAAAATGTAAAGGAAAAAGAGAATCTTTGAGAGTGACACCAAAAAGCGATTTCATTGATAAAAACAGAAAACAGGCAGACCCAGAAAGAGATTAAATTAAAAGGCAATGTTGGGCTGGAACAAATGACAGAAATTAGGTCTAAACGTATTTTTCAGTAGTATTTAAAAACATATTTTTTATTAATAGAATACCTTCTGATTGTATCTTAATAAGTTGCTTATTTTTTTCTTTTTCCAGTGTTACATAACTTATTTTCAGAACTTTGTAGATTTTAGAATTCCCGGTTTATAACAACACAAACAAAAAAGCACAAAAACAAAAGAACGACCAAACAAAATTTAAAAAATTTAACAATTGAACAACTTGTAGTTAAAAATTATAAATGTCATTAGTTTGAAGTGTGAACTGCATACTTGCGATTACAAAATGCAAGTCGCTAAGGATAAAGTGGATTTATTATATATATTATTTATATAGCTAAAGACAGAAAAATAAGCTATTTTGACAGTCAGAAGTTATTCCATTTCTATAAATTTGTTGCTTGACTGCTTCTTAAAATTGATTTTCTTAAATATTTTATTATAGCATTATTAATCGGCACTTAATGACAATTCCATTTTAAGATTAAACACTCCTTAATGATATATAAATTGACGTTTAAAGTTACAAATAATGTCAAAAAAGGAATTATAGGAGACCTTGGAGTGGAAAAGGTAAATCTGTACTTGAAGATCTGACGTAAAATTTGTATATTAGAATTTAAAATCATAAATGTAAAATATAAAAATAACTTAATTTAACATTGTAGAAGCTGTCAGAAATAATTTCCATCTTGAATATACTGTATGTCTAAGATATACGCGGAATGTATGGGGTTCATTGTTAGAAATAGCAGAGTTCTGGGGAAAACCCGTTTTTTCATAGAAAGCTGTGAAAAATTATTTTTCTTAGTAATGTAATAATTTACAAAGGAAGAAAACAAACAACTACATTTGTTCCAATTGAGATCTTCATATCTGAAGAACTGATTTTAGTATTATTCTAAAAGCTAGTCTAGAAGGAAATAATTCATTAATGTTAAATCTGAGGATCTGACTGGCCAATTCATAACGTCTGGAGTCTGTTTGAAAGAACCAGCTCATCGGTAGCCAAGTAATATCTAAAGATGAACCTATTAAACCTCAGTTGAAACAAATGTGGTTTTTTCTTTTCTTCTTTGCCTTTTTGTTGGTTCACAACTTACTATAAATTAAATAATCACAGCCTATTACCAAAAAATCGTCTGTAACTGTGTTACTGTTACTGAAAATAAATCCATCAAACATTTAGCAGAGAAAATATCTTGAAAATGTAATGTATGTATGTATCTCCAGCACTTTAGGGCTGGAGGCCTTTGGTTTGAATTATTTCCTTCCACTTTTTCCGTTTTCAGTACATAATTCCCAGTCCCCAACGTCCAAGTCCTCCTGGACGTCTTCCCACCACGTGCTTCTGGGTCTTTCTCTCCTGTTATTACCTGCTAACTGTTGATGGAACATACGCCATCTGTTCCTCGTTTAGCCTTACTATGTGGCCCAACCACCTTAATCTACTGCGTTTGGCAAGGTTCATTCTACTTGGTTCTCTGTATATTTCCGTCAATTCTGCATTGTATCTTCGTCTCCATGTGCCTTCCTCCTTGACTCCTCCAAATATACCTCTCAGTACTCTTCGCTTCCACACTTCTATCTTTCTTTAATTTTCCTGTGTTCAAATCCACAACTAGCTCCTGAAAAGCACTACTGGCCGATTTATATAGACTTAACTTGACCGTATGCGACACATTCTTCGACCTTAGTAACTTCTTATAGCTTCCCTCACACTTTGGCCCGGCTATTAAGCGCCTTTCTATCACCTTGTTATAACTACTGTCGCTTGGTATTTCCACCTCAAGATACTTTACACTTTTTTTCTTTTTGAAACTCCAGCTCTTCTCTGATCTTGTACTTTCCATCTTCGACACTTTTGCCGTACTTCCTCGTTTACTGCCCAAAATTATAAACTCGGTGTTTGATTCGTTGATCTCTAGGCTTGTCCTCTTCTGCACTTCTTTCCAAGCTTATGAATAGCTCTTTTAGCTCTTCCCTTGTTTTGGCTTGCAGTGCTAGGTCATCCGCGTATGCAACGCACTGGTGGGAATCTCGTAGTAAGTTGTAACCCATTTTGAATTAGCTTTTTTTTACTGTGGACTCCAGGACTACATTAAAGAGATTTGTCGACAAGGGGTCGGCCTGTTTTAGCCCTCTCTCGCTTATAGGACCATTTGACAGTTGTTCATTGCATCTCACCTTATTGGTCGTCCTCTGCAGGGCCATTCTGATAAGAGATATCAAATCGTTCGGGAAACCTAGGTCAGCCAATGCTTTGTATACCTCTGTTCTTAATACTATGTCGTACGCTTTTTTGAAATCGGTGAACAGGGCATAAATGTGTTTTCCTTTCTTATCCGTTTTTTCTTGTATCTACTTCATTATGTTTTCAGTTCAGTTAACTAACCAGATAGACCACTTTCTTATACAGGAGCAGTACATGAAGGAAGTGACAAATGTACGATCTCAGAGGGGAGCGGATGCAGATTCGGACCACTTCCTACTAAGATGAAGAAAAGTGTGACCATAATAAATAAAACGAATAATAAAAGGCCAGTTAGAGTAGACATGCAAGAGCTCCAAGACGTGGAAATAAGAAAGAAGTACCAAAAGACATTTGAATGCAAGTACAATACAAAAAACACAACTGGTGCCACAGTGGGAAATAAAGGGGAACAAAGTGCATAAGAGAAGCAGCGAAGGAAGTACTAAAAGGAAAACAAATGGCTTAACGCAGAAGTAGCTGGTTTAATGAATTAAAGATGAAAATGCTAGAAACGGGGGAAGAAGCAAACCGAAGGAAGTACCAAGAACAAAGAAGAAAGGCAACACAAGAATGCAGAGCGGTGAAAAGAGCATGGAAATGGAAAAAGATACCGAAGCAAGTTACCAAAATAAGGAAATTAGGAATTTTTATCAAGAGGTCAAAAGGACCAAAAAAGGATTCCATAACAAGCCAATATACTGCAAAGACAAGAGGGGAAAATTGATCATAGGAGAAGGGGAAGTGGCTGAAAGATGGCGAGAATATTTTCAAGAAGTACTAAATGAGGTAACGGAAAGGGAAGAAAAAGACGATGACAACGAGAGAGAAAACGAGCATCAAGAGGCGGAAAAAGAAGAAGGGATAAGCAGACCAACAAAGAAGGAAATAACATCAATCATCATCATCAAGTCTTACAATCCTTAGGATTATGGCTTCTTCTCCCAGGTTGGGGAAGATGTACGATCCATTTTCCGAGGTGGATCATTCCTCTACTGTTTCCATTATAAATCTTTATGTGTCCTGGATTTCTTTATTATTTCCCTTCATTTTTTTCTATCCGTGCATATATTTTTCCAGTTTTATACCCGCATCATTTTTAAATCTTCCTCGATGCTGTCCCACCACCTTATTCTTGGTTTTCCTCTTCCTCGTTGTTGGAGAGGTTTCCAGTATGTTATCCCTTTTATTATATCCGTTGGCGCTCTTCTCATGATGTGCCCTAACCATTTTAGACGTTGTGCGTTTATGTGTCTCATTATATTTTCTCCTTCTAATACTTTTTCTATCTCTTGGTTTGTCCTTAATCTCCTTTCTCCTCTTCTGTCTCTTTTGGTCCTAGTATTGTTCTTTCTAATTTTTCCAGTTGAACATCAATCATAGACAGTTTAAAAACAAAAGCTCAGGAGAAAGTGTAATAACAACAGAACTTATAAAGTACGGGGGTGAAAAATTACAGCAAAATATTGTTACCATATTACAAGAAGTGTGGGATTCAGAAATAATGCCCGAAACATGGAAAACGGCATTAATAACAGCAATCTACAAAAAAGGAGATGCCACAAAGTGCACCAACTGTAGAGGGATTGCATTACTGATATTGTGTACAAAATTCTAGCTACAATAATAAAACCAAAAAATAGATTGATAGAGCAAAAGTTTTGGGCGAATGCCAATGCGGTTTTAGAAGAGGCAGGTTGGTAACAGATCAGATCTTTATATTAAAACAAGTAATAATAAGCTGTTACGAATACAGAATCCCTGCTTACGTCATTTTCATAGACTTCAAGCAAGTGTACGATTCAATAGACAGAAACCAAATGTACCAAATGCGGGTACCCAAGAAACTGATACGCCTAGTTAAAATGACAACCACGAACACCAAGAATAAGATAAAGGTAAACAGAGTTATATAAAGAGATTTCAAAGTAGAAAAAGGACTGAGATAAGGAGATCCTTTATCACCAGCATTGTTCTACATCGTACTAGAAAAAATAATACGAGACAGCAAAATAAACAGAACAGTAACCATAATAAAGAAGAATCACCAATGCATAGCATATGCGGATGATGTAACACTTATAGCCAGAACAAAAGAGGAGTTAAACAGAGTGGTAGCAAACCTAGAGGATGCGGCTGGTAAAATGGGATTGCAGATAAACCAAGAAAAAAACAAGTTTATGGCAGCGGAAATAAATAACCCAACAGCACAGCAAAACACAAAAGTAGAAGTGAGGCTGAAAAATGACAGGGTGATGTATATGTTACGGTCAATGTAAACAATTGGGCATTAATTATAATGCCCGGGCAATTTAAAAAGTGCCCAATGGGATGTGACAAAAAGATAAATTATATAGAAATTAACACATTGCCCGGGCATTATGAATAATGCTGGAAATTGAATGGGCAGATTGAGAAAATTTTTATTCATATTTCTCTACATACAAAAATAAGAGGATATATAACCTAACCTAACCTAACCTAACCTAACCTAACCTAACCTAATCTAAACGAATGCTTCATATCACTTACATCAGTTAACAACGGTTCCTGCATTTTATTCTTTAGAAAAATAAGAATCACACCAGACGCACGTTGCCAAATTGCTGTCAATTTATTAAAGTGACCAGAGAAATTGTAGCAGTATTAATATTGACCGGGCAGTGTAAGAAATTATCCTAGATTGTCGTAAAATTATTAAATTGCCCGATTTTATCGGTCATTATTTATAATGACCAAGCATTATGAAAACTGCCCTGAATAATCAGATTGACCGTAATATATATACAAAGAGAGAGAGAGCAGTGTAGTGTTTCTAGGACCCCTAATTACGAATAAGTGTGAAGAAGACAAGGAGGTGAATGTGCGAGTGGTGAAGGGGGATAAGTGCGCGGGGGCCTTGAACGCAATTCTAAGATCAAAGGATGTAGCAATCAGCACAAAAGTGAGAATTTACAAGACGCTAGTGGGGCCCACTTGAGACATGGGTAATGAACAAAGGGGTATAACAAAAACTTGAGGTGTGGGAAAGAAAAATCCTTAGGAGAATCTATGGAGGAAAACGTAAAGAAGAGGGATGGGAGAGAAGAACTAACGAGGAGGTGGGAAGATTATATGCCCAGCCGAACATCACTTAGTATATAAAGGCCCAAAGATTGAGGTGGCTGGGGCATATAGAAAGAAAAGAGGACGACAGACTAACAAAAAGTATGATGAAGAGGGAACACGCAAGAGAGGGAGGCCAAGGAAGAGGTGGTTCCAAGCAGTAGAAGAAGACCTGAAAGAAAAGGACATAAAAGATTGGAGAGCCAAAGCCAGGGACAGAAAGAAGTGGAAAGAAATCAGAAAGCGATGGGCTTAAAGGGCCTGATGAAGCTTCATTTATTATTACTTCATTATGAATACTTAGTCGAAGATCGATTTGCCCTTCCTAAACCCAGCCTGGAACTGCCCTATTTTTTCTTCTGCACATTCGTCTAGCCTAAATTTTATCACCGTGGCTAAAACCTTGTATACAACACAGAGTAAGGATATCGGCCTGTGATTCTCTGCTAGCTGTTCGTTACCTGTTTTGTGAATCAGGGTTATAATTGCCGTAGACCATTCTTCCGGCATCTGCTTTTCTTGACATATCTGCATTATTAAGTCATATACCTCGTTAAGGATCCATTCTCCTCCATACTTAAAGAGTTCTGTTGGCAGTTCGTGTGCTCCTTGGCTTCTGTTGTTTTTCATCTTGGTAAAGATGCCTTTTGACTTCCTCCACTGTCGGTGCCCTTAACTCGGTGTTTTTTGCATTTCTGTGCGCCGTTGCTTCTTCCTTCTCATCTTCGCCTTGCTTCTGATCTAGTATTCTTTTAAAGTGTAGATCCCACATGTTCTAAACCTCTTCTCTTTCTGTGATTAGTTCTCCCTTCTCATTCTTGTAGAACATTGTTCTGTTTTTACCTCCTGGTTTGCTTTCTTTTAGGCCTCTGTCGAATTCTCTTCTCTGCTTCGTTTGGTGAGTTTCTTCTAGCTGTTCTATTTTTTTTTTTGCATGGCTTCTCTCTTATCTCTGCACATTGTCTTCGCTCTTCTGCAAGCTTCCTTGTGTTTCCTTTGTGCTTCTGCCATATTTTCGTTTAGCATTGTGAGCCTTGCGCGTTCCTCCGCTCGTTTACCACATTCTTACAGTTTTCATCAAACCACTCCTTCCCGATCTTGTTTTGGGCCCTCCCAGGCCCTTGTCAGAGTATATTTAATTGTGTTGTGGCGTTCACCTGCCGCAGAATGAAGCCGTTTCTTTTTATATAGTAACAAATCTATTTCTACCTTTGAATACACAATAGTTGTGCAGATTTCTAGTGGACTGTATGTAAGCGGCTCCGATACGAATAAGGCATTAGATTATACGACGATATCCGACAAATTGGTACGAAACGACAGACGAAAAACTTCTCTTCATGTAGGAAAAAACAGTACTTGTCAACTACAAATATAAAACAAAAACAACAAGCGCGCCTCTCGCCAACGAGATTTTAATCGCGCTATAGATTGGAGCGCCACGCCGTCGTGCTCAAATTCGTGAAAAGCGCGCGCCAACATGCCGCCCACCTTGAAACTGCAAGTTTCAACGACAAATACAAAGAAAATGATTACATGCAACGAACAATATCTTAACCTAAAATAAACAATGAACGACTAGAGAACAGGCAATTTACACAACTTCACTATGCTTCTTTTAAACACACCACCTTTCGTTTTCACTGACACTACACGCACTCGGTGGTCTTTGCCGGGATGTAATTCCACGATACGCCCCAGCGACCATTGCAGTGGCGCAAGATTCTCTTCAACTAACACCACTAGGTCGTTGAGCTGAGGGCCTTCTCCTGGAGAAGCCCACTTGGATCGTTGCTGCAATTGGTGAAGGTACTCGAACGACCATCTTCTCCAGATGTCTTGCCGCATTTTTTGAAGATGCTGCCAGCGTGATAAGCTGCCAGATCGGAATCTAGATATATCAATTTCTGGCAATTGGGTAATGGGTTGACCAATAAG
>JABXWE010003235.1:0-10023 GCA_014611495.1 Limonius californicus | reverse complement strand
GTAATGAAGATAATTTTTCTGAAAATCACCAAAAAGGAATATATCGGACTGGTAGTATCGACTGCCGCAAGGGGTGGTAAGGTTTTTTTACGAAACGCACGAAAGGTCCTAGAAGGCCTCATGCGACCGTAGGGCCGCGGGTTGCCGACCCTGGTATTAGATTAAGCAAAATAAGGTTATGTGTCTCAAAGAAACGTCAAAGCGTGTGAACTGAGAAAATAACCTGCATATGCAGAAGAAAGAGCAAACCACGACCTATCTGACCACAGTTTTATTATCTTACATGAAAATCTCGTAACTCACTACTTGAAATATGACTTGGATCTTATTTTGTACGCCCAAACCACTGAGACGTCTAAATATCTTACAATTAGCGTGTCTTAGTTTTCGCTTGGGTTATAATGTTCAATCAAAGTTGATTTAATTGTTCTCTATAAATTCTCCAGCTTAAGCCAGTAAATGACATAACACCCCGTATAAAAAGATAACTATACACAGTTTGGAATCACGAAGATCTCCGTTCTCTTATCAAAATTTAAAAAATTACTAAATTGCAGGGCGAAACTTTAATCGTTGGGTTTGAGGAGCAAATGATTTTACATAATCCGCATTATTCATATTCGTATTCAAGTCAAAGTTGACGCCCGAAGGTCTTAAACATGACGACGGAAAAAGCGCACCCTCTCCATGGAAACGAATTAAAATTACGAGGACGCTATAAACAACAGTCGATTAAAATTCATCGCATCTTTGGTAAACAAAATTTAAATTAACTCTCCACAAAATTCGCTACTAAAGATAAATTTAGTGGGATTATTATAGAAAGCGTTTTCCACTTAACGTTAAGTGCACCAATTTCCGTTCATAAACACCGGTCTGATATCTCCATCTATCCTCTTTCATCCATGCAATGCGTTCTGAGAGAGGGAGATGTTGATTTTCGAGAGGCGCTCACGTGCAGACGCCGGTAGTTCATACTTCGACACCGCGTTTTTTACAAGCCATAAATTCATGCTTGGGGTTGATTATTTGTAAATATGACAAAGTGCACTCTCTGTTTTATAAGCCGCGAAAAGTTTGATACAGTTTTAGCCTCTACTTTACTAAATTTACTTCATTTTATAACAATCATATTTATAACAGGCCACATTTTTGCTTCTCGTAAGTGCTCTTGATATAAAACTTTCAGAAAAGTAGGTAATAGTTTCTGATATTGAAAGAAATAATTAAATATTGAGGGCATATATTTGTAATATTATATTAGAGTATCATCAACAAAATTAAGTGTAGGCTGTGAAAAACAAAACTTGAGCTATACAGTGTATACCATTAACTACAACTTTTTAATTCTTACTACAGTGTAGTTCAGTTGCTGAACTCATATTGCGCCTATTGGCGCACTCGGGCAAGAGGACGCCCCAGTTCTAATCCGGATGAGGATAGGGATTTTTATTATAAAAATTCCTATCGCTAAGGGTCGGTACTCAACTAGGTGAAGCCATTAGTCGTTAAGTTACAATTAACTACTGCATCCGCGGTGCGGTTGACTGCGAACAGTAACAAGACACATATACCTACTATACACCCCCGTACAAGACACCCCTCTGTGTCAACGGGAAACAACCCCGGAAAACACATTTCTTTAGTACAGCAAACATGCATTGTCAAGTCGTCTACACTCAATTTATTGCACTACTACTACAAGAAGAAGAAATCATCGCAAGGATTACGATATAAGTTTCTTAAGAGCCTGGTAAAAGTCGATAAAATTGCTTCATGGGCCAAGGGCGTATCCAGCTCAAAACTTAAGAGAAGCAGCTTTCTGACCCCAACTGCTTTCATGGGTGAAGGGGGCCCATGGGTGGATGCAATAATACACGATTACAAAAAAAACACGATTTATTAATAAAATTAATTTTTGAACAGTAGTTTGCGAGGATTAGTTGCAAATTTTCTAACTACAGTTTCCACTAACTCTTCCTTGTTTGCGCAAACGCATTGACGATGAATGCTTAGTATGACTAAGCCATTTAAACTATTTTCACCAATAGTGCTTCTAAGCCATGTTTTATTTTAGTGCTTGTTGTACAGGGCTGTGAAAGTAAAATCAGTAGCGCCTTTCTAATGGTTGAAAAAAACAATCCGCTCTTTCTTAAAACCTCGATGATATCTAGCACTTATTTTTACGTCATTCCACATTTTGAACCACAATTTCCTTTCTCCTTTGATGCCTTCCAAATTGTAAAAAGTTGCACAGCATGAAGTACTTTCATTCCATTCCCCCAATGAAACATCTCTCATGTTACTCGGATGGAAATGGGTCAAGGAAAATGCAAGCGATTTGTCTGCAGAAAATATGACTTCTCAAGATGATATGATGGAATCCAAGTAAGGAATTATTAGAGACTTTTCTAATGGTTGGAGAAAACAATTCACTCTTTTTTAAAACTTTGATGATATCTGGCGCTTATTTTACCTCATTCCACATTTTGAACCACAATTCCCTTTCTCCACGAACGATTTTGTAGATTCCATTGCATCCTTATTCCCCTAGATCTGTACATGTGCTTTGCAATAATCGTGCATATCCTTGTACTTAGTGAAAGGTCTCATGATGAAGGAACCCCAATCACCTTTCATCATGCTGGCTGACGGCGGAAACAGACACAATATTTACGGAAAGCACCTTTGAGTCGCCTTGAGTAAGCTAACCATAGTAAATATGTGTCCAGCCACTGGTGATTGAATTTCCTCCTGAGGTGTTTGGCATCTGCCGCAAAATCATTTTCTAGAAGATGTTTTTCCTTATTAACCGGCACAGTGGTCGCCATGCCGACGATATTTCCAGTTTCATCTTCATGGTGGCCGTGGTCTTCAGTGTTACTTTCACTGTGTGGCACCATGGTTTGAACCATAGAAGAAGGCCTCGCAGTCGCAGTTTCTGAAGTAGAGGGTTATTGTACTTCCTTGCTCTCATCGGTACTGCTGCTGCTGGTACTGGCACTTGTCTTTCGTTTTAAATTCACTGCAAATAATAAAACTTTACTAAACGTCGGTGCGGACGCAGCATAAAATATGTAAACGTAGATACCCAAATAAACGTCAATACTTACCATTCTTACCAAAAAACTTTCTAATATCCATTTGTGTATAATTTGTAATAAAGTAGATGCGTTACATCTACTTTATTACAAATTATAAATTTTGTTGTCCCGTGCAAACAACAAACTTTACTGTCTTAAAAATTGCACACACTGGTGACCATGCGTGAATGTAATTTAACTGCACTGGCTCTATCCGAAATGCGCGTGCTCTTATATATGAATGAGGTAAATAGCTTCTGGAATATTCTCGGTGTTGATGTGTCGTGAAATGAGACGAGATTATTCTAGAAAGCTCCTTGTTGCCACGAGCTAACTATATATCCATCTGTGAGAAGTACATAAGAACTACAACCTGTACGTGTATAATACACGTACAGGATGTAGTTCTTATGACTTTTGACAGATGACGCGAGGGTCTTTATTTCGTAATTAGTTTCTTTCAAAATTTCAACATACCAACAAGCAACCTATTACTCAATTTTTCAGAAATTTGTTGTTTATATTTTTTCTGTTTTATTTTAAATTTTTTCCACCTTGGAAGAGGAGGCAGCTTCCCCCCCCCCTCCTGGATACTCCATGTCATGGACCCTGATTCAATCTAAACAAGTTCGTTGGAGATCATTAGTAAATAAAGCTCCACTGACTAAGGAAGTCCACTTATCACTACATTGAAGTTTTTGCTTCATATTTAAAAAACTAGCAATACTACATCTAAACAAAGACTTGTGTGTTCAAAATCACAAGTACATGGATTTAAAAGCATGTATATTACACGTAGAATACCGCTTTATTTTACATTGACATATCATTCTAACACATTAGAAATAAACCATATTACAATCGATAGCTTCATTTAAGCTTGTGCAAGTTGCATCAAATTTGAGCGTAATGTACAATCTAAGCTATAGGTAGGATAAACTAAAATAAACATAGAACCGAGGAACCCAACGCGTGCCATTCTATAGTAACTTTTAAACCGCTTTGAATTTCTGCAAATGGTATGCGTAATGTGCATTTTTAAAGGTATCCGGATTTGTTCTTTCAATTTAATATTATTATTCACTGACACATGAAACCAAAATTCGAATGTGGTGATAGCTAGACCCCTTTAAGGTAGCCTTTGCAGCTTTATTTCTTGAATATTTGGGAAGAACTTATGTACCAAGTATTGAAATGCAGCCTTGTAGGTTCAAAAAGCTTTAGATTCGTAATCCCTATGGGGGACCGCGGTAGAGTAATGGTCGCAGCGCTTGGCTTGGAGTTATTCTACCAAAGTCGCTCAGGTTCGAATCCTGAGCACTGCACTTTCCCAGGGTGTTTGTGTTGTCTGGGGCATGGGGTTTTTCAAGGGTGGGGCATGTTAGACCTGTGAATAGCACGAAATGTGCTGAGCCGGGATAAGCTGGGTGGGATGGGAATCTTGGAGACGATTCTTTAAAAAAAAAAAAAGTAATCCCTATGAACCTTCAGTTACTCATTATAAATATAATTCAGAAAATAATTATATCAACTGAACTGTACTTGTATAACTATTAAATAATTGTAGTGAATATTATTAACTGGATGGTTTAAGTAAAAACACATTGTGTTCCAGCGCCAACCTTTATTTTACCTAAAATTTCTTAATCTTGCTGTTTATTTATACTTTTTTCTAGTATTCTTAACGCCTATTAAGGATAGTCTCTCTAATCCTCAGTTTTCAGTCCTCAAACTAGTTTGTCGCAGCAGCCCACTTTCTCTATTCGAGTTTGTTCCTTGTGCTTCTTCCTCTATAGGTAGTTGTTTTAGTAACTCCCTTCGTAACACATGCCCGATCATTTGATCTCTTTTTTTAATGTTTCCATTTATAATCAACTAAATCTAAAATTATCCTTTGACAACAAATCTTGTAACCCTGCAATACCATAAGCAAAAACGCCTGTCATTTAAACTCTTCGGTAACAAATCGACAACTATTTAAATTTTTGTAACACTTCATTCTTCATTTTTTGAGTAAAGAAATGCACCTCAGTTACTAATTATTCAAATAACTGACACTGATAACTAACTGTCAAACTGTGTATTAAAAGGTTCCCCGAGCAGAATCATTATTTTGCGCAATTTTATAGTTACTTGTAATTTACCTCTGGCGATTAGATATAACGTTGCTAATAATCACCCTATGCATTAACAATATTCTGCAAACTATACAAGGGGTCGTTTTTATATTCTCGAACAACATCGAACACTCCTTTCGAAACAAGGGAAAATCCAGAAATGATTCTTGAAGAAATGTCAGCTGCGTACGAGAATCATTGTCCTTGTCCTTCCAGGTCAACTATTTTCGATTAGTCAAAACTATTTAACCTGGTCGAGAATCATTGGATAATGATTCGCATCAAGGTCGCCCTATTTAACCGATCACTTCAGATGTCGTTGAAAATTGTGTTTTATACTGCAAAATAAGCGGCAATCATCAGTTTTATTAGGAGTTTAAAATTTCAGGGTTTTGAGAATTCTACATTAGCATGGCATAGGTCAGTGCAAGATGGGTTCTGCGAATGATTTTGCCATTCCAAATGCGTGTATGGGTAGAGAAGAGTAAATAATTTTTACGACGTTGCGGAGACGAACCAGATTGAATTATGAACCGACTTGTCACTGAAGTATAAACCTGGATCCATCATTATAATCTTGTATCGAAACAAGAGTCGATGCAGTAACATGTTAAGGCTCCGTTCTATCGAAGAAGTTTGAAGTAACCCTTCTGCAGGAAATCCTAGGGTAATACTTTTTTGATGCGGTCAAGGAAATTCACCGACTGATTATTTGCAGAAGAGTAGTACAGATACATAAGAATAGTATGTATACAAGTTTACTGCATCTCCTCAGAGATACTATTAAAGTGGAAAGACGCGGAAAACTGACACTAGGTGATCTGCTGGTACACGATAATGCAGCGATGGAAAAGCCGCTGTTGCTGATTGCGGCTTGGAAGAAATCACGCAACTGCTTTTATAGTCCAGATATGGTACCCAGATATTATTTTTATATATGAATTTTTTGTTGCTGCTCCAGTGTTTTGCCTTCATACCCAGTCCAAAAATATAAAAATGGCCCCTCGTAGCTTAAACAAAATTTGGATAGCTACAATGTAACACTGCAGGCAAGAGGACTCACATTTTACACTGTGTAGTTTTACATGTTTTAGTGAATCTACACATGTAAGTGTTAGATTAGTTTATCTGAATTGCCTCGGATATGAATCTTCAAATACTTCATCTTCCCTTCAATGTAAAATTCTTGCAAGTTTTGCATACGTCACTATCAAAATGACAAATAAGTCACCATTATATGAATCAAACTAAGACATATCTTATCTCATTCAAACTGCCCCTACCCTTGTTAATTTCTTCAATACATTTCACAACATTCAGCGATCATAATTTGTTTAAAATATAAAAAATAAAAATATTTGACATATGGGAACGTCCAGACGAAATATTTCGCTTTGATTTTTTCTAACTTTCGCCATGGTTAACAATTAAACTTCATTGCTGAGCTCCTACAGATTAAAAAACGCGAAATCATTAATCAACATTCGACCATGATTGACATACTAAATTTAGGTTCTCTGAAACAACAATCCTTTCCGTACTTGCGGCTTGTGCAGATTACAAGTATTAGGTTGCAGTTTTAAATGCAGAAGGCCATAAAAACAGTTTGAGCAAGCATTAACATCTAATCTTGCTACAGAGTTACAAAAAATTAATTAAGAAAAATAATCTACGAATTACGAAGTTAATTAATGGTGAAACACACCCGTTACGTTATGCAAAAGGAAAGAACTAACTCTTATTCTTAAGGAGGACTAGTAGGTAATATCCGAGACTAGAATTGGTATTTTCCTATGAAAATAGCAATAATGTAAGCAATAACAAATATCACTATAGATTATCTGCCTGATTCTGTTATTAATAAAAAAGTTACTGTTAGTATTATTTTTTTTCTTTTATATGGTTTCTTCGGGATGTTGCTGTTAGTTCACGGTGCTCCCGGGGGACCCAGTACTTAGGAAATAATGCCCATTGTACCTTCCCGTCGTAATCTCAGCAGTCAAAAAGCCGGGTTGCTTTGCAGAAATCCAGGATACTGCTTAGGGGCAGCTCGTGTATGCTACGGTTCGGGCATCTGAGCTCCAAGTGGCTGTGGCTATGCTGAGGACCGCCCAGGCTAGGCATTCACATAGCACGTGGTTCTTTTTTCTCTGCGCATCTACAACAGAGGGCGTTGTTTCCAACACCGATACAGAGCCAGTATCGATAGTGGTTAAATGTTTGTTCAGGGTACAGCCTGTCAGAAGGCTGGTAAGCATCCTGAAGTAGTCTCCGCTCAGATTTAGCAAATCTTTAGATGCCTTAGGCGAAAGGCTCCTAACAAGTTGCCTCGCTTGCTTACAAGACTCAGCTTCCCAGTAACTTTTCCTGATGAGATACTGTTGAAGCTCACGTCTTATAGTGTTGGCGGTAACTCCAAGTGCAGGTCCAATGAAAGATCTTCAGGCTTCCCTTCTTTCCAGAGTGTCTGCCTCTTAGTTCCCGGCTATACCGGCAGGTCCTCGTACCCAGTGTAGCGTCACAATGTTGTTAGTCGCCAGAGCCTGCAGAGACTACCAACACTCATGTACCAACCTTGAGGCTTGGCTGTCGGTGTAAATATGGATGCTTTTATTTACATAGGAGTGGAAGTTTTCTGCGGCACAAGTTGTAAGTGCATAGACTTCCGCCTGATAGATCGTAGCATATGTTTCCAAGAAATGCGTTAACTTGGTTCTAGGTCTGTGTCTGTAGACGCCAGCCCCCGCCCAGCCACCCTCCTGAAGCCATTTGTGTACCACATAGGTCCGTTGAATGAGGTTAAATTTTCTTTGTTCTGTTCCCAGTCTTCCCTAAGGTGGTATAGAACAGATACTCTTCTCCCGAACGTGTACATTTTGCCCATGTGGTCTGAGTACATTGTTGAAGAGCGTATGGTGTTCTCTAGAGAAGTGAGCACCGTGCTATGGCCATAGGTGGGTGCCCCAGGTTCCCAGTTGCCGGTTTGCCATACCCTTTGGGTAGCCGTCCCAACTTCCGCCACTACTAAAATATGTAGTAGGGAGAGTCCCAGAAACACCTCCAGTGACGCTGTTGGCGTGGTCGTTATAGCACCAACACTGATGCTAGCTACGCTCTGGATTGTAGTCAACTTGGTCTTGGTACTGATACTTGCCACTCTATGCCACCATATCAGAGACAGAAACAGAACCATGGGTCTGATCATGGTTGTGTAAATCCACACCAGTATTTTTGGAGACAGGCCCCAGGTATTCCCTATGGCCCTTCTGCAAACCCAGAAGGCCACGGTGGCTTTCTTGAGTCTGTTCTCCACATGACTCTTCCAGGTCAGCCCTGAATCTAAAATTAGTCCCCAGTATTTAACCTGTGATACTCTTAGCAGGTGTTTATTGAAGAGAATTGGGCTCGATAGCCCCTTAGCTGCCTTCTTCGTGTGAACAGAATCAGTTGGGTTTTGTTTGGATTAGCTGATAATTTATTATCTCCACATCATCTTTCGACGATGTGGAGAGCCCTCTGTGCTAGATCTGAGACTATTGGCGGAAAGTTCCCTGTGATGAGAATCACTAGGTTATCCGCGTAGCATTGTATGTAGATGCCTTCGGTATTAGAGCAAGAGAACAAACCATCTTCTTCATGATACATGCATACATACTTATGCAAGTAACTCTATTATATTATATACGATATTATCTTACATATTAGTTCATACCACCATATAAATATAATTTTTATAATAATCCAGTTGGTACGATTATATTTTACTCTAAAACACCAAACTTTCATACAGGGTAGACCAGCTAAGTTGTCCCCTCTAAAAAGTGGTTAATGCAACCCAACATACATATACACACGACAAGCAAATTTTCTTTTTAATTAAAATTGATCAAACTTATGACAATACTAACTCGAAATCTCAATTTACTTCATTCTTCTTCTTTTAGTGCTTTGTCTCTTACGAGATGTAGCTATAATTGCGCCTATGTATGTATTACGCGTTTGTAAAAGAGACAAGAGATATAGAGGACCTACAGCTTAACGTGAGCTCCGACCCATGGGAAGTATAAACACTTCTACTACAAAAAAGTTTTACTAGGTAGAATACCTCGCTGGTTTGCCATTGCCTTGCGAAATCGAACGGCCGTTAGAAGTCCAGTGTTCCAGTACCTACTTCGAATTGACCCCCGAACCTGCAGCGTAGAAGTCCAACGCGTTGGTCTCCACCCCACGGCTTCCTGCTCCTTACTTTATTACAGCCTTTAGTTGCTTGTAACTGTAATTTACATAACAGACCCATTGCTATACCATAAAAAACTCGGTAATCTCGGTAGCTTGCATACATCTACAATGGGTTGCGTCAACCGCTTTTAAGGGGGAATAATTTAGCTAGCCCACATTTAAGATAAAAATATAAAGAGATTGCGATCATCGTATAAGTTTCTTAAAGTCTTTCGCACCTACTTAGTAAAAGTTGATGTTTGACTTGCTTGGCAAATGTAGACGGATTATGTACAAGCTCTTTCTAGATCTTTGATAAATAAATTTCTATGAGCTGCCTTAAAGGGCCTAGCAATCACTACAACGGTCTTTTGCTTCATATCTGAAAATGTAACAATATTCCATCTAATAAATATTTGTATTTAGAACAATTTAATAGGACTGATTTAAAGATTGTACATTATACGTAATATCCCGATTTGTTTTTACATTAAAAACATGCAGTACATAATAAATAGAAATTGATAAACAAAAAGTAAAATCCTAACATGGCGTACGAAGCGAATCTGTTCAGTTTTCAACCCAAAAACCATCTTCCTTACTCT